>PVHX01008565.1:40087-82650 GCA_004024805.1 Geosciurus inauris | reverse complement strand
AAAAAAAGAGAGAGAGAGAGAGAGAGAACGAAAAAAGAATAATTTACAGTCTAGTGGGTGAGGCAGATAGGAACAGATACAGAGGATAATTTTAGAGTGTGATAAAAGCTATGAAGAAAATAAAACTTGGAAACAGGACAGAACGATAAGGGAAAGCCTCTCTGAAGAGCTGACCTTTGGGCAGAGAACAGAATCCAGGAACTCTGGGAGTGCTGGGACTCTGGGAGCTCATGCACAGGGCCAGTGGGGCAAGAGGCCAGGGCACACTGACAGGGACAGGGGGAGGGGGAGCAATCTGCAAGGTAAGGAAAAAAGAAACCTGTTTCACCCTATTGCAAGGGTAGATGGAAGGCTGGAAAGGCATACACCTAATCCCGAAAGGTAAATGTCCTCAAAGGACAGAGGGACAACCAGGATCAGCACTCATGGTGGGCTTCAGTTGGCCCCTAATATTTTTATTTTTTTAAATTTTTGGTTCTGGGGATTGAATTCAGGGGCACTCAACCACTGAGGCACATCCTCAGCCCCATTTTATATTTTATTTAGAGACAGGGTCTCACTGAGTTGCTTAGCACCTCGCTGTTGCTGAGGCTGGATTTGAACTTGTGATTCTCCTGTCTCAGCCTCCCTAAGTGCTGGGATTACAGGCGTGCACCACCAAGCCTGGCTAACATTTTAATTTTTAAAAATTTGATTTATTTAACATTTCAATATCTTCATGTTTTATCTTAACCTAAATATACTAATAACTATGAATTTTAAAAATAATTTAAAATCTACCATGAGAAGGGGGTGGGTTCTGTTTTTTTTTTTTTAAATTTTTTTTTTAGTTGTCGATGGATCTTTATTTTGTTCATTTATTATTTATATGTGGTGCTGAGGATCGAACCCAGTGCCTCACGCATGCTAGGCAAGCGCTCTACCACTGAGCTACAGCCCCAGCCCCAGGGGGTGGGTTCTTGAACATCAACGGGCCTCAGGGATTCCCCACACACTGTCTTTCACTGCATCCAAGTTCCTAGGGGCAGGGGTTGGTTTGGGGAGGGGACCCACATGATCATGGGAGCCCCAAAGAGGCACCATAGCCCAGCTTGGAAGGGTCTAGAGGCTTCTTGGAGAACATGCCTCCTTGTGGAAGGGTCCATGACACGTGCAAAGCCACAGAGCAAGAGCAAAAGGAATGAGCAGAACCTGAAGCTTCAGACTCCCAGCGAGGTCCCCAGTTTCTCTGAGCCACTGACGCCTCTCCCTGGCCAGGCTCTTCCAGCCAGCCAGCAGTTGTTCTGTTGGCCAGAGGCCTAGCCTTGCTTTGTGGGGCTGGAAAGCAGCACCACCTGCTGGTCTAAGTGGGAAATGCAGCTCTCAGACACCATCAGGTCACACCCTTTAAACCCCAGCTCCTCCTATGTGATCTGATGGTGTTTGGCACCACCCTCTCAGTGCCTGCCAGGCTTTCTCTACAAGAAGGAAAAGTCTTTACAGAAGGGAGAGGCCAGCCTCACTTATTTCAGCCTGGCGGGTGCCTGAGGGATTCATACATGCAAGGCAGTGGCACCTCAAAGCAGTTTACGGGGCATGTCCTGCTTTCCTGATCCTCTCTATAAACTTAGAGGCAGGCAGTCCGTTTGACAGCTTGGGGGAAATCCTCCAGGGAAGGCAAAGACATGCCCAATGTCACCCATAGAGAGGGTCCACAAGCTGGTTCAGAACTCAGATCTCCTGGACCCCGCCCAAAGGTCTTGCCTCTCCATTGGGAGTGGGAGTGTGTGGGGCGTCACCACTTTGCAAAATAACCAATGCAGTCTAGATCAGCAGTTCTCAGCCTGAGGTCCCTAAACAGCAGACTGACGTCACCTGGGAATTTGTTAGATATGCACATTCTTGGTCATTTCTATCAGAACTGCTGAATCAGAAAATGGGGGTGGAGACTACCAACTCAGCGTGAGCATCCGAACCAACTAAAGCAACTGCATTCTGTATTTTATTAAATAAACTTTTATTTTGGAATGTCTTTAAATTTATGGAAAAGGTACACAGATAGTGCAAAGAGACCCCACACTCTCCACCCAGCCTGCCCCAACAGCTTCACAATAAATCGACTTCACAGATAACCACAGTACATTTGCCAAAACCGTGGCCGACATTGGTATAATATTAAGTAAAATCAGACTTATCTCCAGATTCCCAGTCACTCTGCTAATGTCTTTTTTGTTGTTGTTCCAAGATCTAACCCAGGATGCCGTGGTGCGCTCTCTACCTGTCCAGTCCTATTCCCTAGGACACCCAATGGATGGAGACAGCTCTCACCCTCACTACTGAGCTGGGGAAACAGGCTTGAAACTGCCAAGTGGCCAAGTTGCCTAAGGCCAGTGAGAGTAAGCCCCATCTCCCTTTGTATCCTTCTTCTGGAATGTTCCACCTGGCCAATCTCATCTCACCCATGCCAACTAGAGTGGATCTGGAGACCCAGATCCTACCTTATGACCTTGTCCCCTAGACTTTGAGGGCCAGGACATTGTCTTAGTGACATAAGACTGGGCAAGGTGAGGCTCTGTGTGTGTGTGTGTGTGTGTGTGTGTGTGTGAGAGAGAGCGAGAGAGAGAGAGAGAGAGAGAGAGAGAGAGAGAGAGAGAGATTGTATTTGACAACTCAGCTTCTTTGTGATAGATGAACAATGGCCCCAAGTTCTCTGCAGTTCTTTGCACTGAAAGGTATAGCGGCTTCCATCCTTTGATTCTGGGCAAAGACTTGTGATTTGCTCTGATCAAAAGAACTTAGAAGTGACATTGTCACAGTCCCTAGCCTAGAGTTCTAGAAGTGTCTACTCTCACTCTCACTCTTTGGTAATCTTGAGACCATCGTGTGAACAAGCCTGAGCTAGCCTGCTGGAGGAGATTCAAACCACCCCAGCCAACAGCCTGCTCTAGCCCATCCAGCCCCAGCTAAGCTGACAGCTGATAATAGCCCCATGATGGACCCCAGGCAGGACACCACAGCTGCCCAACCCTAATTGCCAACCCACAGAATTATGCATAAGTAAATAACTTTGGGGCTGCTATGGATGGGGATGCCTTGTTACACAGCAAAGTCTAACCAATACACTGTTCCTCCTCTCTCCTGGTATCCCAATTTTATTTTAGAAGGCAACATACCCATCCCAGGAGGTGGGACATGCCTGGTATACTCAACCATGACAATTCTGTTCCCTGCTGTCTTACTTTTCTTTGCAATTAGGGATGGTCAGGGTAGCTGGCTCAGGCCCAGGAGACCTAAGCAGATATATGCAGGGGAGAGGGCAGACAGGACCCAAGCCTCTGAAAGAGGTTTTACTTTCTGGTAGAAGTTGACAGGCCCAGTTGGCCTGGCCTTTCCTCTTTACCAGCTCCTCTCTTCCTTAAACACAGACATAATCCCTGGAGATACAGCAGCTGTCCTGCCACCATGAAGTAGCAAACAATGAGGATGGGGCAAAAGGAGGACAGAGACATGAGCCCCACCTTCACTGCACTGTTGAAGGGACACCATCTGAGCCATTTGTCTACAGAATTCATGTTACATGGAAAAACGAACCTCGCCTTGTTAACCAGCACCTAGGTTTTCCTTTACTTGCAGCCGAACACACTCGCATAACAGGATATTACAAAGAACGTGAAGAAGGGCCTCGTCCTTGGGAATCTGGAGCCAGGAGCATGCAGCTGTCCAAATCCATCTCTTTTCTTATTTCATCTTCTCCACAATCCTGGAAGGATAAGGCCATGATTGCACTTTCAGAGGTGAGAACTGGGATTCCGTACTGTTCTGCATGAGTCCAGGGCCTGGTAATCAGCGAAGGTACAGCCAGAGTCAGACCGTCCTCCTAGGCACAAAGAAATCACATACATCCCTGCCACACCTTCTGTGTGGCCCCGCTCGCTGGGGCCAGGCGCATCTTCTGGGCTCCTGGGGGTGGGAGGGCAGCAGGTGCTGGGGCGGCCGCTACTGCAGGTCTGGTGTGGACGCGCCCAGGTACACCCTCAGGTCCGAAAGGGTGGACTGGACGAGCTTGGCGGGGATGGTCTCTCGCTGTAGCTGCTGGTAGGCTGCGTAACGGTGGCAGCCCCCGAAGGAGTAGAAGTAGTCACCACCCTGGGCCCCTTTGATCCAGAGGACGTCGATGGGGGGCACGCTGTCCGGATCCTCCTGGAGAGAGGGGACACAGGCACATGAGCATGGTACTGTGCTCGAGTGTGGCGCTCCAACAGGGTACTAATGCCAGAGGGAGCAAGACATCAGGACATCAGGAGTGTGCAGGCGAGCTGATGCCACGGGGGCAGCCTGAGCATCAGCCACGGGACAGTATGTGCACCAGGAAAGTGGGCAGCTGCTAGGAGACCGGGCTGTGCGTCATTTATCTCCACACCATGTGCACACTGCCCACCTGGCCTTGTCCTAGACTCTGGGGACGAGGCACAGCCAGGACAGAAACAGTCCCTGTGCGCACTGGGCTTTGGTTTAGCGGGACAGACAGAAGTTGGCATGGTAAGTGCTATGGAGAAAATAACAGGTGACAAGACAAGAATGGAGGTCCTCAAGGCCTCTGGGAAGTGACAGCTAAGCAGAGGTGCACATGGGAAGCCCAAGATGGGAGCGGTTTAGATCAGTTGCCTGGGTTCAGTTCTCAGCTCAGCTACTCGGGCTGTTCAAGTGTTGCCTCAGCTGCCCCATCTGTCAAATGGGGATGGAGATGCAGGCACACCTCATCCAGCTCCCGGATTCAATGAACCAGTGCACGAGAAGGGCTTCCAGCAGTGCTTGGCACATGGAAGATACTCAGTAATGTCTGCTGTGTAACTACCTGAGGAACGGCATTCCAGGCAGCGGGAAGAGCAAATGCAAAAGCCCTGAGATGGGAACACTGTGTGGGAAGCACAGGGAGGAGGGGTTGAACCCAGGGGTGCTTAACCACTGAGCCACATCCCCAGCTCTATTTTGTATTTTATGTAAAGACAGGGTCTCACTGAGTTGCTGAGGGCCTCACTAAATTGCTGAGTCTAGCCTTAATCTCACAATCCTCCTGCCTCAGCCTCCCCCGTTGCTGGGATTACAGGCGGGTACCACAGTGCCTGGCAGGCTGGAGCATTTTGAACAGCAGAGGGCGACATGATGGGATGCAGTTCTAGAAAAATGTGCACACCGCAGGGTGGACAGAGGTGAGGCCTCCAGGGAATTTCTGCAGAAGATGTTGGCCTGGCTGCTGGTGTGGGGGGACAGGGAGAGGTGCATAGCTCTGAGACCTGGGCAGAAGGCAGGTCTGAGGCGTCAGGCAGAAAGGGTGGATGTAAGGGCAAGAGAAGGAGGAGAGTCAAAGGTGATTTCCTGGGGCCTGAGCATCGGAGGGGAGAGTGGGTGTCTTCTAGGCAGGGAGAGGCTGGGGCAGGATGAGGAGTAGGGTGAGCACTCTGAGGAGACCCTAATAAGTAGGAATAGCCTAAAAGGAAGGCCTTCTGCCACCAGCCCACAGGCACCCTCGGAGACTGGCTGGCTGGTTCAGGATCCCATGTTCCACCAGTGAGCATCAGGCACAGCAGTCACAAGCCAGCGAGCGCTCCAGAACTTGGAAAACCCAAATCCGAATCTCAACTCTGAGCAGCTAGGGGACCCCATGCAAATGGCTTCACCTCTCTGAACAGTTTCTCATCCATAAAATGGGACTAGGACACCCACCAGAGCCCTGCTGAAGAGTCAGTGAGTCAAGGACGTTAGTGGAAGGTTCATCTTTTTTTTTTTGGTACCGGGGATTGAACTCAGGGGCACTCGACCACTTAGCCACATCCCCAGCCCTATTTTGTGTTTTATGTAGAGACAAGGTCTCACTGAGGTGCTTAGCGTCTCGCCATTGCTGAGGCTGGCTTTGAACTCGCGATCCTCCTGTCTCAGCCTCCCAAAGTGCTGGGATTACAAGTGTGCGCCACCGCGCCCGGCCGTGGAAGGTTCATGAGGGGCAGCTGCACCCAGCAGGCCTCAGACTGGGCACTGGAGACACAACAGCGGGTGGATACAATAAGGATCCTTAAGATATCTATGTCCTAATCCTTAAAGCCTGTGAATATGTCACCCTACAGGATAGAAAGGGCTTTGCAGATGGAATTAAGGTAAGGATCTTAAGATAGAAGATTAGGATGGGATTACCCAGATGGGTTGAATGGAATCACCAGAGTTCTTATGAGTGGAGGAGGGTGGCAGAAGAGGAGGCTGGAGTGAAGCAATGTGGGAAGGCCATGAGCCCCAGGAGCACGTCTGTAATGCCAGCTGCTCAGGAGGCTGAGGCAGGAGGTTCGCAAGTTCCAGGCCAGCCTCAGCCATTTTGCGAGGCCCTAAGCAACTTAGTGAGACTATGCCTCAAAATAAAAAAATTTTAAAAAGGCTAAAGATGTAGCTCAGTGGTAAAGCGCCTCAAGGCTCAGTCCTCAGAACCACACACACACAAAAAAGGCCAAGGACCAAGGAGTGTGGGCAGCCTCACAGCTTCACAGTTGGGAAAAGCAAGGAAACGGACTCTGTCTGGGAACCTTCAGAACACAGCCCTACTGACACCTTATTTTAGCCCAGTAAGATCCACTTTGGACTTCTGAACCACAGAACTGTAAAACAATGCATCCATGTTGTTTTAAGCCACGAGGTTTGTGGTAATGTGCTCCCATGGCTGTATATAGGAAACAAATCCATTCAGAAAGTTAGCGGAGGGAGATCCGGTCCTTGCCTCACACAGGCTACAGTTTAGCACGGGAGACGGGTGTCTCAACCCAGTGGGACCACAGATAGGCTGGTGAGGTCAGAGGAGGCTTTGAGGACACAGGGGATCCCTAATTCAGCCGGGGAGGGCAGGTAAGATGCTGACCCTGAGACAGGAAGACGGAGGAAGAGTTAGAAGCAACACAGAAGAGACAGAAGAGTTTCCTGACAAGAAAAAAGACTGTACAGAGGCCCAGTAATGGAGAGGGCGAGCAGGACGGGACCCCCTGCATAAAGAGGCAGGTCTTGTGGCAGGGCTGAGGCTACAACCAAGGCGACAAAGTCCCTGCTCCTATGGATTCACACAATGGAGACAGAACAATAACACACACAATTTCTGATGGACATAAGTGCTGTCCAGAAGAACCTCAGGATAAGGGGAGGGAGCGAGAGGCCAAGGCTCCATCAGCAATGTGGTCAGGGAGGCAGAGACCCATGGCAGGCAGTGGAGCGGAGGCTGTGGCTATCTATGGAGGTGGCTCTAGGCAATGGGGACAGAAGTGCAAATTCCAGGACTGAAGACCTGGCTGTATAGGTGTTGGGTGGGGTTTAGGAGTGACCCCACCCTCATCTCTTTTTCCACTTTCCAAGGGTCTGGGAGAAGGGGACAGGAAGCCACCTAGGCCTAATGTGACACAGATTCCTGAGTGTCCTCCCCCTTCCTGCCAGGTCACTCCAGCTGTCTTTTTCTTTTTGCAGGACTGGGGATCAAACCCAGGGCCCTGCACATGCTAGGAGCCTGCTCTATGGCGCAGCCACACCCCAGACCTTTAACTTTGAGTCAGCATCTCTCTAAACTGCCCAGGACGCCTCTGCCTCCAGAGTAGGTGGCATTACAGGCGTGCTCCACCGCGCCCAGGTGCCCAGTCGCCCAGCCGGTACCCCGGCATTCCTGAGCAGGGACAGGGCGACCCTTCTCCTCTCCCATTTCTCCTTCAGGCAAGGCCCTCCCAGCGGACATGACCCACCCAGTCCCACTGCCGCTGTCACAGGTGGAAGGGTAGTCGTGGCTTATCTTTGGATAGTATGGTGGCCACGCAGCTGGGCACTGGGGCCAGGCTGCGTGGGTGTGAATTCTCACTGCACCACTTTCCAAGTGCCTGGCCTTGAACAAGTCGCTGAAATCCGCCTGTGCCTCCGTTTCCAGGGACAGCATCTACCTCGCAGGGCTGGCACAAGAAGCTAAGAGCTTAAAACAGCTCCTGCGTCACGGCAAGCGCTATCTTTATAAGAGTTAGAGATCCTTCTTTTAATCATCGATTCCAATCCCCTTCTTGTTCAAACAAGGAAACAAGCCCAGAAAGGCCCAGCCACTTGCTCAAGGTCACACAGCCAACGCAAGCAGTCCCACCTCGTGTCCGGCGCGACCTCCCTTCTACCGAGCCCTCCCTTCGCCAGCCGGCCGGCCTCCCCGGGGCCTCACCCGGATCGTGTCCACCAGGCTCTGCACCTTGGCCGGGTCCAGCACCGACGGCAGTGGCCGGATGAGCACGCTCAGCGGCACGTTGTGCACCGCCGCGATGCAGCCGGAGTGGATGCTGCCGCCCTGCGCGCCGCTGCTCGACCCGGGACCCTCGGGTGCCCCCCGGCTAGCGCCGGCCCTGCCCAGAGATCCGCCAGCGCGCAGCCCCATCGCGCGGTCGCCCCGGGCAGAGCCGCCTCCCGGGCTTCACCTCCGGCCGGGCCGTACCACTCGGCGCCGCCGGGGAGGGGGAGAGTGGCCGCCGCAGGTGCCTCCCCCGGGCCCGCAGTGGTCCAGCCGGTCCCCACGGTCCCCACCCCGACACGCCCCGCTCCCCCGGCGCCTGCGACCCACGCGATCACCGGTCTCCGCTGGGGGGCGCCCTGCACCGGCGCGGTCGGCGGGTCCCAGGAGTGGAAGCGGCCGGGCGGGCTGACTCAGGGTGAGTTTGCAGGTCGCGTGGCGGGAGGAGCAAGTGTGACGCACAGCCAGGGTGACTCAGGCCCGCAGGGGCGGGAGGGGGCGGCGGCCGGACTTGCAGAGCCAGGATGAGTCGGCAAAACCCGCCGTGCGTGTCCGCCCCCGGAGTCCCAGCTCCAGGGACACTGGCCACACAGGTGAAACCATACCGTAATGGTAGGGACGTGGCCCTGACCGTGCAGGCGCTGTTTGGAACACTGGGCGGGTGGATTGATTGATTTAATGCCCACCCCACCCCAAAGCCCTGCAGGGTAGGGATGGTGATTTTTCTCCTTTTGCAAAAGAGGAAACTGAGGCACAGAGAAGTTTACATGATTTACCCAAGGTCACGGAGCTAGGTAAGTGACTGAACCAGGGTTCAAATCCAGTCTCCTGGCCCCAGAGTCCGCGCTGTGCCCCACTGCTGGCTCCCCGTTCAGCACCAGTAACTCACAGGGAGCCTTTCTGGACGGTGCCTGGCGCTGCTCAAAAGCTCCACACTGTCCCATGCCATCATCCAAGCACCACTTGGGAAGTGGGTGTGGTTTCGCAACACGCATCCAAGGTAGGTCAGCTGAAAATGAGAGGTTATCAGAGTGCAAAGTAGGGGCCACGTAGCCCCCAGCTCCAAGCAGGGACGTGGGTGGCTTGGCTTTCTTCTTCTTCTTCTTCTTTTTTTTTGGTACCAGGGATTGAACTCAGGGGTACTCCACCACTGAGCCACATCCCCAGCCCTATTTTGTGTTTTATGTAGAGACAGGGTCTCACTGAGTTGCTTAGCGCCTTGCCATTGCTGAGGCTGGCTTTGAACTCGTGATTCTCCTGCCTCAGCCTCCCTAAGTGCTGGAATTATGGGCTTGCGCCACCGCGCCCGGCTTTTCTTCTTTTTTGTTCCAGTTGGCACACGCATGGGCAGTGCACACTCACCCTGATACCTGGGTAAAACCAGAGATGGCTGGGATTGGGGTGAGGCTCAAGGGCCAGGGGCCATTCTTGTTAGAACACCTTCTGAACCCCATCTATAAAATGAGGCGACACTGCCATCCTTCGAAGCTGTGTGAGCAGAGAGAATGCAGCTAAGTGTTTGAGCAGCCTGAGCTCCTTCCTGGTGCATTCTAGGTCTCTTGCCAAACTTTGGAACCCTGAAGTCCTCATGAATTTGACCTTGACCTTTCCCTTTCTGCAGTTCCTGAACATAACCCCTGTGAGCACCTAAGTCACACACTGTCTCAGAAACAGCTGACCCCTTTAGCCCCCGGATTATGGAGAATTGGAGAATTCCAACAAGAGGGAAGCTGTCTCTTTCTGACCCATTTCCTCAGTACAGGAAGTAAGGAAGGCAGAATCATAGTTGCTGCAGTGGAACAGTGGAGACCCAGTTCTGTCGCTGGGCCTCCTCAGTGAGTCCCTACTCCTGGACTCAAATCTGAAAATGAGATCTGTTATGTTGATTGGCCCAACTCAATGGCTTAAATATTGTTTTCTCACATAATAAAAGTTTGGAAGTGGCTTGTATCCACACTTGAACAGTGTCATCAAAGATCCAGATTCTGTCCATCTTTTAGTGCAATTGTCCTCAGGCTTGTCCCTTATGGTCCCAAAGTAGCTGCTATAGCTCCAAGTATCACATCACTGTATCACAACATTTGACGGTAAAAGTTAGGATATTCCTTTGTGCTTCTTTAAGAGTAAAGAAATTTATCTTTGATTGTTTCCCTTCCTTCCCCTTGAGGAGCAAGAACTATATGTCTGTGTCTAAACCAATCCCTGGCAAGCAGAGTGAAATTATCATGTTTGCCTTAGCGTGGCTGGTGCTCACCTTTGAGCTCAAGAGGGTTTGCCCTCTCTGAGATGCATGACCCATGATCTCAGAGTAGAACTGAGAAGGCCTGGTAGCAGCAACCTGGTTCTCCTGTGGGATCCTCCTCCTCTCTACTCTGGGGACCATGTGGTTGCCAAGCCAACCCCATCTTCTGGGGATGGGGGACCAGAGGACTTGACCTGCCCTGCCCAATCAGCATTTCCTTTATGTTGGTCTGTATGTCCCCAAGCCGTGACTCGGACATCATCCTTTTGTTGGGATGCGTTGGGCATCTCACCTTCACAAGCCTAGAACCGGAAGTGAGAGAAATTTCTGACATCTACCTGACCTAATTTTCCCTTAGGTTGGATGCTCTCAAAAGTAGACCCTGAGGTAAGGACGTGTGTGTGGGTGGCTTATTTGGGAGCTATTCTGGTTTTTATTGCTGCAAAAATAAATCACTCCAAAATCAGTGGCACGAAACAGTCATTTATTATCCACAGATTCTGTGGGTCAGGGATTCAGACAGGACCCTGTGGGGACTAGTACTGCTTCTCTCCGGTGTCTAGGCCATCGACTGGGAGATGACTCAGCAGCTGGGGAGACTTGGTGGCTGGGGCTGGAATCACTTGCAGGTGTCTTCATTCACGTCCAGGGGATGATGCTGCCTGGCAGCTGGAACCTCACCTCGGCTGTCAGCCAGGATGGCTCTCTGGCTTGGCCCTGTGGTGAGGGCCTCTTCCTCTTAGCCTGGTGGCTGGTTTCCAAGAACAAGTGTCCCCAGAGAACTTGTTCGAAGCTTCATGGCCTTTTCCAGTCTAGTCTTGGAAGTCACACAGCATCATTTCTGTGACAGTGTCCGTGGGAGTTGTCACAGTCCTCCTGGGCTCGAGGGACAAGGACCCAGCCCAGGGCCTCCCAGGTGCTAGGCAAGTGCTGTGCCCCTGAGCTACATCCGCCCTGAAGCCTTCTCTTCAAGGGAGAAGCCGCAGGTTTCGGAGAGAGTTGGGGGGGGGGGATATGCTGTGACCATCTTCGGGAGACACATCTGCCAGAGGAGGTGATCCCGGGAGAAATGCCCAGCAAGGACGTGCTGATGAGGTTAACTTGGTGGACAATGGGGGCTCATGCCTGCTGAGGACACCCGTCCCCATGGTCCCTCTGAGGACAGGGGCCTGAGTATGTACTCACTGCCTCCTGCCCCTCTCTGGTGGAGGGTCACCTGTGGATGGTAATTCTCAGGCATTTCTGGGCCTGCAGGTGGCATGAGCAAGCACCTGTGAACCCAGAGGCACGAAGCTGCCTGCTTATGGTGACGGAAAGGTGGCCAGGACACTAGAACAATCCTTTCTTGTCCAGTCCACCTGGGTCTGCACTTGTTTGCACCCAGGGGCTCTGGTCCCCTGCCCCTGTCCTGCTCTGGTGTCTCCTCCCTCAGCAGGTTGGCCTGAGTCTGTCATGACCTTGTGCATTCAGTTTTGGCAAAGGACTGTGTACATGAAGCACCCGTGTGTGCAGAGGGCTTTCCTGAGTGTTTGAGAAGATGTAAGGATTTCGGTGCCATGAAAGTAATACTCAATTTTATGTTCTTCTACCCAAACTGTGCTTGTCCATTTCTTGCTTTTTTTTTTTATTTTTTTTATTTTTTTATACCAGGGATTGAACCCAGGGGTGCTTAACCATTGAGCCACATCCCCAGGTCTTTTTTATGTTTTATTTAGACACAGGGTCTCACTGAGTTGCTTAGTGCCTTGCTTTTTCTGAGGCTGGCTTTGAACTTGCGATCCTCCTGCCTCAGCCTCCTGAGCTGCTGGGATTACAGGCATGCACCACCACGCTGGGCTTGCTTATCCATTTCTACAACTGGGATTGCAGGCTTCTGCCCCGTTGCTCATCTCCCCTCTGTCTTCCTGTCTTCCTCTCCATCTTTGGCCCCTCTGCTGACCTCTTAAATTCTGTTCTTATTTCATGTAGAAGGTTTGCCTCCTCCTCTGAGACTATGCAGTGCACGCTGAGCAGCTCCTTGGGGCGCTGAGGCAAGTTTGCTCTTCCATTGCTCCTCCATAGGGTCACAAGATGACTGCCAGTGCCGAAGGGACAACCTCTCTCTTTGTTCCCATCCAGGAGAAAAGAGAGAATCCATTCCCAGCAATGGTGACATTAAATTCTTTCTCCATTCAGTCTGATTGGCCAGCTTAGGTCATGGGACTGCCCAAGAATACTCACATCCTCCAGGGACATGCCACGTGCTGAGCTGCTTAAACGGGTGCTGGGGCCTGTTGCTCGATGGGATGACTGTGATTGGCTGAGAGAGGACCCATCAGTCATACGCCTGGGGTCAGCCCGCTTCAAGCCACCTGGACATGGTTAGGCAATGGGCAGATGTCTGAGGAATGTGAGGCCTGGTGTCAGGGTCCCCCGCTTGACTCACCTTTGATTTCATCTCCAGTTGTGCTGGAGAGTTCTATGCAAGCTCAGACTCAGTGGCACTGCCAGCTGTCCCTATCACCGAGGCCCCTGTGTCTTCACATCCCCATCCCATGCCCACACACAACCACATGGCAGCGGGCACAGCCACTGCTCTACAAGTGCTAGTCTAGTGCCATCACAGGTGGACAATATGGGGAAGTCTTCTAGACTCTTTGGACCTTTCTGGAACCTTCTCAGAGACCAGTAGTAGGCAGCCCCTTGCTACAACAGTGGCCTCACTAACACACCCTCTGCCCTATTCTCACCCTCTCACTTCTGCCTCCTGTACCCTCCCCCACATCCACACCTTGCACTCAAGTCCCAGACTTTGCTATCAGGGAACCAAAACAGAACCCAAAGGGGCACTTGATGCTGGGTCATCTCCCATATTTCTGCATCTTGCCTGGCTTAAAACTAGTGTTAGGTGTGTGATCTCGGGCTAGTCACCTGTTTGTGCCTTGGTTTCCTGATTGCAAAAATGGACAGTCACCTGATGATGTCACCTGACTTGAGGGATCCTGGAAATACAGAGAGAGATGATGTGAGGTCAAGTCCTTAGGAAAGTGCAAAGCATCTTAAAATATTTGTTGTCTGATTACATTTTAAATTACTACCAGACCTGGGAGGTCTCCGTGTCTGCACTTCAGAGTAGTTTTGAGGCATTAGTCCAGACTTTTCTTTGCAAGTGACCAAAGCCAGAGTGAATCAGCTAATTGCAACAGGCTGGCCTTTGGCTGTGGGCTGACTGCGCCACCAGGAAAAGTGAGTTCAGCGATTTTTCAGTCTGAGTAGTAATGGCACCACTCAGAACGGGGAGTCATTGGAGGAGAATAGAATTGTGGCTTCTTCGAGGGGACTGAAAGTGGCCTGGATCCTTCCACCAGCTGAGGTGCTCTGAGCTATAGGTAACAGTGCCCAGTTCAGCTGACTTAACCCCTGACCATTCAGTTTTGTTAATATTTTGATGAAACTGACACAGGTGCATTAAAATAGGTTGTAAGTCATAATCCAGAGCTTATTGTTATGTGATTGATAATATGCACAAGCTCTGGATATATACTAATTAATTATATTCTTATTGTATAATTACATTATATATTATCTAATTATATACTATGTTTAAATTTTCATAGGCATTTCACATGTAGGATGAACAAATAAAATGGGTTAAGCAGTAAAGCAACTCCTCTAACAAACTGTGAAGTTTCAGGGTGGTCTTCATTGTCTCCCCGAGGTCACCAAGGCCTTAAGCTCTACCCATGCCCCTACTGTGTCACTCATGGACTTCGGGCTAAGGCTGGTTCCCTCTGTGGTCAGAAGATGACATGCTTCCCTGTTCCTGTTCAAGGGGAAGAGAGACTGGATTACCCTTCTCTTAAGACAGAGGAAGCAGCAGGTTTGGTGACACATGCTTGTAATCCCAGCAGCTCAGGAGACAGAGGCAGGAGGATCACAAGTTTGAGGCCAGCCTCAGCAATTTAGTGAGAACTTGTCTCAAAAAATCAATAAAGGTATAGAGATGTGAGGATATAGCTCAGTGGTAAAGTGCTTCAGGGTTCAATTTCCAGTACCAAAAAGGGCAGGTGGGGAGCTGTAAAGTTTTCCATAAGTTTCCAGAATCCTCTTCTTAAGTCTCATAGGTCAGAATTGGTTCACATGCCCTTCTGAGCCCATGGGGGATGGTATTACTCGTAGACCAGTCAAGATCATGTCTTTAGCTGATGTCAATCCCTAGACTGCATGGCTGCTAATCGAGGGAGAAGGGTGGAGTGGATGTTGGGTCACTGTAACTGGGCTGGACACTGCAATGGGCACCAACATCCATGCCCATCTCCCTCCAGGGTGCCTTCCAGGTGCAGGGTAAGAGAGTTGACATCTTTTCTCAGGCGTCTTTGTCGCAAGGTTACTGACTGCGAATTAACTTCTGCCAGTCAGATGCGCTTTCATGAAACTCGGATGGCAAAAGTGGACAGGGACCATGTTCCTTCTGTTTTCACTCTTGCTACTCTGATGGTCTTGGAGATGCTAAGTTGTTCTGTAGCAGCACCGCACCATTGAGCCACTGCACAGGGGGGGATGGGGGATGGTTGTCCAGGCAGTGGCAGGGGCTTCCTGATCTTTGGTGCTGACCAGGGATCCTGAGTCTGTGTTCTTGTGTGTTGTGTGCTGTGGTCTTAAACTCAGAGTTGCATTGGGGGCTCCTGATCCTCCCCTCCCTGTCTTATTGTGGAAGGGGAAAGCTCTCCTGGAGACAGGATTTCTGATGTAGGGTTCTGGATGTCCAGCTGAGGACACTCCTTCAGTCAATTCAGTTGAGTTTGCAGCCAGTTCCCTGTGTTAAATATTTTCTGCTTCAAAGGGATCTAATACATGTGAATGAGATTGGATCTAGAGGGGTTTCCTGTCCCCACACATAAAATGGATATAATGGACACAACAGCTGATTGGTGCGGTGTGCAGGCACAGAGGACTGTCTGGAAAGCCAAAGAATGCAACTGGTGCCCTGCCCCCCACGACCCCACTGGAGACTGGTGGGGGTTCTCACATCTGTGGTTACTGTTGGAAACACTGAGCACACCGCTCAGGATGCAGCACCTGTCTAGAGGTGTGTGAAAGGCGAAGGGATTCGGCACCAGGGGGAGGGGTTAAAGAGTGAAGTGCACCACCTAGAAAAGGAGGAACCCCCACGGAGGCCCAGCAGGGGTGCAGGTCCAGCCTACAATCTACTCCTGCCTGGCATCCGCTCTGCTTCTCAAGGCACACAGGCCCAGCTTCTTGGAGAGCCTGTGTTGGAATTGGGGGCTAGTGGCCGGGGATTGTGGTCCCACTGAAGTTGGTTTTTGTTTTTCTGTTGGTGTTTCTAGGACTCAAGCCTAGGGCCGCTGGCCTGCCAGGCAAGCACTCTACTGCCGAGCTACACCCCCAGCCCCCAGTGAAGTTTTTTTTTTTGTTGTTGTTGTTGTTTTTGGTACCGGGGATTGAACTCAGGGGCACTCGACCACTGAGCCACATCCCCAGCCCTATTTTGTGTTTTATGTAGAGACAGGGTCTCACTGAGTTGCTTAGCGCCTCGCCGTTGCTGAGGCTGGCTTTGAACTCGCGATTCTCCTGTCTCAGCCTCCCAAAGTGCTGAGATTACAGGCATGTGCCACCACGCCTGGCTCCTCAGTGAAGTTTTTTAGTAAGGCAAGGACAGATTTGAAAGATCACCAAGACAGCTGGTTGTTCAACAGCTTCCTGAACTTTTGGTGACAGGTAGCTCAAAAGCTTTAGGGGCATCTCACTAGTTTTAGTTAACTGCTGAGCCAAAGCCAACTGTTTTATATGCTTGCATTTGTTGCATGCATGACCATATACATGCGTGGATCTGGGGATAAGGTGGAGAAGAAGGTGGGATTATAAATGGGCTGTCAATGCACAAAGCCCACTGTTGGCTCTGTTTGGCAGGTGCCATTCAAACTGCAGTTGTTGGGGGCGGGGAGACACACTCTTCCCAATTAGTCACAGGCTCCACCGTTCCCTAATGTCCTAGGGGAACTGGTTTCATTCACTTATGTTATTAATCTGGCTCTTGAACCCTTCTTTGAAGTATATTTAGGATTGAGGATGCCTGGGACCTTGAACATGCCAAGGAACCCCAGGTGGCAGTTACAGGCTGGTCAGTCTACAGAGAGGGAAATGGAGTGGAAAAATCCAGCTCTCTCTCAGATGCCCCCACCCCGCAATCACAAGGTCTAGAGGCACTGGTGAGTGGCCAAAGTCCCTTTAATATCCCTGAATTGTGTTACAAGTAATACTGCTGAAGGTGGGGAAGGGATGGGGGTCTGGGGGTGAGTTGGAGGGGGAGGGAGGGGGAGCGCCAAGCGCTCATACAAAATATGGCCAAAAGGCTTAAGCATGCATGGAAAATTATTGCTGTCAGAAGTTCCTATTTACAGGGTCAACACCCTCCATAATTGCTTCTGCGACCCCTCTCTCTCTCCCACCATCCCCGCAGTCTCCCTTCCCAGTGGGCCTGGAGCTGGACAAAGCTCCGCCCACCTCTCTGAAGCCCTAGAGAAGGCCCCCTGCTGCAGGGGCCACGCCAGTTTCCACCCTCTTTTGCAGGGGGAGAGCGGGGCGGGTGGGAGAGTCCAGGACGCGTGCCCGCAAGTTGGGCGCAGAGCGACGGGGGCAGAGGCGTGTGCTTAAAGCAGAGGGCGCCAGGGCCCGTGCGCGTGGAGGTGTGTGCTTCGGTCCTCACGCGGGCATGCAAAAGCGCGGCGGAGGAGGTAGTGGCAGCCAACGGGCGGGCGGCTGGCAGCCCTGGCCCCTCTGCCCGGGAGAGTTGCATAGACGTGGCCGGGAGAGAGCGTTCCTCCCGGGGAGCGGGCCCCAGAGGGGTCCGGGGCTCAGTCGGTCCCTGGAACCTGGGGTCCCTCGAGAGAAGAAGAATAAATAAGAAAACGAGGAGGCTCCTCTCTCCGGGCTCCCTGGAGCAGGAGTGGAAGGCTCAGGAGGGCGGGGACCTGCCCCGTGACAGGACCTCCTGATGCCCCCTCCCTGCCAGTTGCGGGTCAGCAGGTTCCCCTCTCATTCTGGAGCCCCCTTCCTTATTGAGTTCAGGCTCTGATGAAGGTGGGGGCTTCTCCCGAGACCAGAGGGGTGTGTGTGTGTGTGTGTGTGTGTGTGTGTGTGTGTGTGTGTGTGGCGGGGGGGAGGGGCAGCCCAGTATGGCCTTTGCTGTCCCTTTCCTTGCCTGGCTCCCTGACCTCCCAGTCCAGCTGGGGAAGTCAGGCTGTCCCTGGGTGAGGCCAAGAGATTAAATAGATAATAAATAAATAGATAAATAAATAAATAAATAAATACACAAATAAATAATTGGAAGGGCCCAGCTGGACAAGGGGTGGGGACGTTGGTGAGGTGTTCCAGGCCTCCTCCATCCCGAAAATTAGGAGGGGTACCTGTAGTCCTGGGGATGGAGGAAAGTGCTCAGAGAATCTGGGATGGGGGTAACTCCAGGCTAGAAGCCCAGGGAAAGGAGGTCCTGGGGTGACGGGTTACATTAGGGGGCAGGGCCCTGAACTGCCCCTCAGGTCCGCTCTAGGTCAGGTAAAGTCAGAGGAAGGACAGCTGCTAGACGGAGGGGGATCTGGAGAGAGCAGGGAGTGAGGATGGTGAGGAGGACCGCTCTCCTCCCCAACCCGGAGGCTGAAGGTGAGAAATGGAAGTGGGTGGTGAGTGAACAGCTGGATCTAAGGCCCGGGCACAGAGTGGATGGGGACGGACTGAGAACCAAAGGAGGGTTAAAATTAGATCCCCAAGTGGAAATACAGAGGGAGACCCAGCAGAGAGGCCCAAGGGATCGCCTGGGGTTGGACTGTGTTCTTCGGGGCCTGAGTTTAGGTGGTTAAGGGAAACTGAGGCAGACATGGGTGGGTTTGGGCCTTAGATTTGGGGGTTTCAAGAGAGCAATGGTCAGAGACTTTGTTGAGAAGAGAGATCTGAAAGAGTGGTGCAAGGTCTGGATGGGAGAAATTTCCGACTCGGGGGCCTGGGAGACGTGCGGACCTGGTGCCTGAGTTGGGAGCCTTCAAGGCGGACAGTGGGGTCAAGGTCCGAGCGGTGGCAGGAAAGGATGATATGGATAGGGCGCACTGGGGGAGATCGTTCCAGAAGTGAGATGTGAGTTTGGGGGCTGAAGAAGGAAGTTCCGGGCCGGGATAGGGGTTCCCCCGAGGGGCGTGGGTAGGGAAACACAGCTGGGGGTTGGAGAGGGCGCTGCGGGCGCAGGTGGAGGGCCCGGGGCGCGTGGAGAGCGAGTTCCAGGCGCGCCGGCCAGGCGGGAGGCTCAGCTGGCCGAGCCAGCCGGGGGCAGCGGGGGAGGCTCGGCGCCCTTGACGCAGGCGGCCTCGCAGTGCTTGTGGAGGTAGGACTTGAGCGCGAAGCTCTTGTCGCACTGGCGGCAGCGGTAGTGCTTGAAGGCCGAGTGCGTCTGCATGTGCGCGCGCAGGTTGGAGCGGTCGGCGAAGGCCTTGCCGCAGTGCGCACAGCCGAAGGGCTTCTCGCCAGTGTGCGAGCGCATGTGGCCCTGCAGCAGCCAGGGCCGCGAGAAGGCCTTGCCGCACACGCCGCACTTGTGGCGCAGGTTGTGCGTAAGCACGTGCATGGCGAGCGCGGGCATGGACACGTACGCCTTGCCGCACGTCGGGCACTTGCGGGCCAGCTGGCTGTCCAGGCTGCGATGCGTTTGCTTGTGGCGGCTCAGGTTCGACGACGTGGCGTACGTCTTGCCGCACTCGGCGCACGCGTGCCGGTGCCCGCCGCCCGCCGGCGCCCCGGTGCGCCCCGCGCGCTCCCCGGTGCTCCCGGCGTCCCCCGCGCCCGCCGCGTCCCCGCCGCCCCCGCCCCGCCGCCGCCGCGAGCGCCCGTCCGAGATGAAGAAGGCGTCCATGGAGTAGCTGTCGGTCACAGCTGCCTCCCCGCGAAAGTAGCGCGCGGACAGGCTCGACTGCGGGCTTTCCGGGTCGCTGTACTCCTCCGGCGCCGCGGGCGGGTACGCGGGCTCAGCCGGCGCCAGCTCCAGGCCCGGCTTCTGGTCGCCATCGTAGCTGCTTGGGGGCAGGCAGTGCGGGACATAACCTGGAGGGCCGAGAAGTGGAAGGGATGTTGAGCTTGAGGCCCGGGGGAAGGCTTTCCCTTTTGAGCAGGTCCCCCCCAACGCCCCTAGCTCCAAGTCACCGTGGCAGTTCTTGGAGAATGATGGCTGCTTGTAAGGTAGTGTCGCACGCTTTGAAGGTAGTGTTATACCCACTGTGCAGGTGGAGAAACTGAGGCAGGGACGCGCAGTCAGTCTAACATCAGTAAAAGGTGGAGCTATGTTTCAAACCCCATGTTCTCTTTTTCCAAGAACGTTCTGCTTTTCCAGCCCTATAACTTCTATGGGTCTCAGTTTTCCCATCTGTAAACCGGAGCTTGGAGCCGGACCCTTGGCGTATGCCTGTAGATACAGCTGCTCGCCAGGCTGAGGCGGAAAAATCGCTTTCGCCCAGGAGTTCCAGGCCAGCCTGGAATTACAAGTTCCACTTTTAAAAAAAACTTTTTTAAAGTGGAACTTGTAATTGGATGTTTCCTCCCAGTGGCGTTGGGAGGCCCAAGTAAAATGATGGCAGTAAAGGTGGCCTGCATTAAGCCCTTACTGTATGCCAGGCTCAGCCTTGGTGCTTTACATGAGTTAACTTAATCCTCACAGGAAGTAGGTATTATTAAAGACCCCATTTTACATGTAAGGAAATTGAGAAAGAGAAAGTGCGCACAATAATTGCTATATAAATGTTAGCTATTATAATTATGCCTTTTACTTGCTTGAAAAAGTGACTTCGTTGGAGATTATTTAATTGTCTGTCTATTGCACTACACTTTGAGCTTCCCAAGGCTGGATCTGTGCACCCAGTGGTGCCTGGCTCACAGTGGGTGTGCTATGAATAGATGGCACGTAGACCAACTGCACTCCATTGAGACGCACCTCCCTGGGTTGCTGGAGGATTCACAAGGGGTCAAGTGTGTGGCATGTAATAGCTGTGGCACAAAGGGGACTTCCTGTATTTGCTCCCAAACCTGCTCTTCTCTCTGCACTAGAAGTCTTCCTGAGCCCCTGGTAACAATTCACCTCCCCCTCCTCTTGCCCTTGGCTGGAGCTGGACCAGAAATCCCGTCTGTCATGTGTTTGAGTGACTGGTGGATGGCAGGCTGGCTCCCCCCCCAGGGGATTCCATAGGGACTTTAGGAGGACAGGGGCCACCTCCGCTTGTTTCTGCCTCCAGTGGCCTTGCCTGGTCCCAGCACCTTCCCTGGGTTCCCTGGAGGGTTTCTGGCAGACATTGAACAAACTTATCATCCTGGCACTTAATTACCCAGCATTTCCATTGTCCTTTCATTACAGAGAACAATAGAAGTTGGGACCCCTTTCTGAGGTTCCACAGCTGGGGAGTGGCGGATCCCATTTGACGGTCTCCATCCACCCCTGAGACCTGTAACCGCCCCCTCTCCATGTCCCCATGAAGGGGGCAGGAGGGAGGCTTGGGCTCTGTAAAGCAGGATTCCCTCCAGACTTCCGCTGGGCCCTCTAGCCAAAGGGCCTGGCTGACTCAGCCTTCAGGCCTTTGCCTCCCGTCTGGCCTTTGGGTGGGCACGGGGCAAAGTCTGCAGACTCTCCAGCACTGAAGGTGAGGGTGTGCTCTTATATTTCCCTGTCCCTTCAGCAGCTGGCATAGGGCCCTGTGCGCAGAGGTGGCTGTGGACTGTGGTGTGGGTGACTTGGGCGCAAGGTCCTCTATGGTCAGGAGTGGGGTGGGGGCAGTGGTGGTGGCAGATTTTAATCCAAGAGGGAGGAGGTGCCCGGCTTCTCAGCACCCCGTCTCTCCTCCCATCTGCCTTTGGTGTGGAGGCCGTCCCGCCACCCATGCCAGGTAGCGGCCTGGCGTTCATCTCCCAGAGCGTTCAGGGAGCATTGCTTGGGACTGAGTTAAATACATGCTGGGCCCTCTAGACCCCCTCCTTCTCTTCCCAAATCCTCTTGCATGGTTACTCTTGGATGGTGGTAACAATAGCGACATTGAGCACTTCCTCCCATCACCTCCCAGGTCATCCTGACAGTCCTTATTACAGATAAGGAACCTGAGGTACAAGCGGCGATGGTCCTCACACCCAGCGGGCACTGCTCCCCTTGTTTCATGCACCCCCAGAGGTCCTGAAGGAGGGTCTGTGACTCAGCTGCCACTTGCCATCAGGGACCCAGCCAGTGGGCATTTGATAAGTATTTGGAGAATGAATGCTAAAGATTTGCTGGGCAGCCCAGCAGGGTCTGCTGTAAGGAGGACAGGTTCGTACCTCATATGGCCTGGGCCATGGAAAGGTGAGGATGATCTGGTCCCCCAACACAGAATCTAGCTGGGTGACCTTGGGCAAGTCCATCTTTCTGTTCTTTGGGTCTTTTTTCTGGAAATGAGGATACTATGGGATCTACTTGGAGGCCGTGGCTGATCACGTGGCCAGGGCTTTGCATTGTTCTATTATTAAAGAAGAATGACATATTGGTTAAGAGCACAGCTTTGGTGCCAGACTGCCTGGATTGGGTTCTGGCTTTACCATTCCCAGCCGTGTGACCTTGGACAAATGATTCGTCTTCTCTCTGCCTCTAAAGTTTCAGTAAGGAATCCACCAGTGAACAAGCAATAAATAAATAATACCGGTGCTCTGAGAACACTAATGTGTCACACACGAAGGCACTCTCCCCTCATGACTGTACCATTTTACAGATGAGAACCCTACGGCACAAGAAACTTAAGTAACATGCCTAGGGTCATGCAGCCAGGAAGTCAGCTGGGATTGCAGCCCATGCCCGCCCGGCCCCCAGTAAGCCCACAATACCTGTTGGCTGGTACCAGCAACAATGACAGTCTCCCTGGCTGCATTTCTGTGCTTCAGTTTTCTTGGTGTCCACCCTGATACATCTTGCTGATCCTCTCTGGGCCTCTGTTTCCTCTTCCAGAATGTGTAATTTCTCCCCTCCCATGCTAATGAGAAAACTTCTGGTATATAGGAACTCAGTGAACCAGGCGGACCTCACCAGAATGAGTGTGCCGTCCACGGCGCCCTCTGCTGTCAGCTAGCAGCACCGCAACACTTTACTCCTGATGCTGATGTCTTTCTATAGAAGTAGGGGTGCCTCAGAACAACAGCTCAGGATTGCCTTCTGGACAGAAGTTTGACATGGTTTGGGAGCATTATATGCAAGTTTGGTCATGTTAGGATGCGGTTCTAACTTGCTTTGAGACCTTGACCAGGTTGCTTCTCTGTGGGCTCAGTCTGCGGGCAGAAGATTGGGATGCCCTAAAGACTTTCTGCATTATGGATGAATCAGTCCCTGTACCATGCCCTGTGCCCTATCCACTCCCTGCTCCTCCAGCTCGACTTCATTTTTCTCAGCTCCACAGACATCTCTTTGTGTGTGCTCGGGCAGGTTCCTCAACCTCTGCTTCCTATGTCTGTATAAGGGAGTTCATAATAGGATCAGATGAATTAATGGATGTAAAATGCTTAGTACAAGGCCAGGCCCATAATAGCTATCCTCTCAAGCTGCTATGATCAATATTATTCCTACATTTTCTGCTAATATCCTAATCTGCCAGAGTAGGAAATACACAGAGGTATCTCAAGCTGCTGTGTGACTATGGGAAAGAAAGCCACTTCACCTCCCTGGGCCTCGACCCTGGAAAATCCTTTAGGACACTAAACCACGTTCTCCTCCTGTGCATGGAACACAGACAGGTTTTGGGTGCCTTCTCTGTCCCAGGAGTGACTATAGCGGGCTGAGCTGTCTGTCCTACAGCTGATAGGTTGAGATAGCTAGCTCCCTTTTGTTTGGGTCCTGATAGAGACCTGGAAGAGCTGGGATTCAGAGAAAAGAGACCTGGCTGTCACCCCAGCCCATGCACATACTATCCTAGCTGTGTGACCCTTGGGCAAATCATGCTGCCTCTTTGGACTGAAATTTCCCATTTGAGAGATGGTTACCTGATTTACCTCTGTCATGTAGGCTCATGGGAAGGGCCCAGAAACACAGAGATGTGCACATGTTACCTGAGAATGACTTTGGTTTTGGTTTTTCCTGCCCAAGAGTCTTGATGTTTTAGACTGAAGGTCAAGAATCTAATAATAATAATAATAATAAATGTGTATGCACACACACACATACATATACACATATATATATATCCAAAGGTGAAAAGGGTTATGGAAAGGGAAATCTATGACAATTAATGTGCTGGGTCCTCTGCAGACACTATCTCATTCAATTGCTTGACCCCTGGGTGAGAGTGGGGACCTGTGTGCTATGCACCACACTGCACTGCACCAGAGGCCCAGGGAGGGCAAAGAGCCTGCCCAAGGTCACTTCAGGGGAGTCAAGTTGAGCCCTCCAAATGCCATGCTTTTTCCAGAACACCAGAGAGGGCCTGGATGCCTGCTGGGGAGGGAAGGTGGGTGTCTTGCGGCACAGTGAGGTGCTGGAATAGGGAGAAGCTGCTGTTCTAGATAATGCTCCAGCACCCTGTGAATTTTTGTAAATAATACTTAGAGTAATGACTATCACTTATTGAGCACTTACTGTGTGGGGGGCTCCCTGCTAAGTGCTTCATGCACATTAACTCAAGTCTAAGATAAGGTCTTCCCAGGCCCTTCTGCAGAAGCCCAAGCCCAGAGAGGGCCCTTGACCTACCTCAGGTCACAAAAGAACTTCTCACCAGAGTCAGTATGGCCTCCTTTTCCTAATGGAGCCAGTCCAGGGCTCCTTTCCCTAGTGTCTCCCTGACTCCCAGGGTGCCAAGCTGCCTGAGGGAATCTCAAGCCCCAGTCCCACCTCCCTGTCCTGAGATGGGCAGGAAATGAGAAGGGCCAAGTGGGAGATGGCCTCCCAGGTGGCCTGGTTTCCTGAGGAGGGCCTGGCCCTGCAGGCTAGGGGGCTAAGGGGGCTGCTGCATGGGTATATTTAGAGCTGCTTCGTGCTGTGCCAGGGCCTCGGGCCTCGAGAATTAGCTCCAGCCAGCTGAGCAGAAAGCCAGGTCTGTGAGCAGCAAAGCGGGATAAAAATAGTTTCTCCTGTCTGCTTGCAGAGCTGGGCAAAGGGGCCGGGTACCTCCCCCTCCCCTTGTTATAGCATCTTTGTTAGCGGTTCCCTGGGCACTGGACCAGAAATGACACCCACCTCCTCCAAAGGCCTGGCAGCTGGTACATCTGCCCACGGAGAGGGAGTCCCTGAGTCTAGGGAGCAGGTCCAACATGACCAGGGCTGTAGGGTATGGGGCTGATGCCCACTGACCCAGGCCCAGGGAGCTCCTAGAGAATTCCAGCACCCCTTCTCATACCCCCCCCAACCTTCTGGTATTCCTGTGACCCAATTCCTGTGGCCCACAGGGAGGTCCATCACTCTGCAGGAATCAATAGGAAAGAGCTTTCAAGGGGTCTTGGAGATGGGAGTGAACTGCTCAAGGTCTTGAGCAGAGAGTGGCAGAGGGTCTTGGGCTGGCCTCTGCTGGGCCTCCTCCCGGAGATGGGTGTGTGGCCAATGCCCACCTCTTCTACAGGCCTCCTTCTTTCTGCTCTGCTCTCCCTCTGCCCTAAAAGGATGCCATCTGAGGGCTGTTCCACACCCTTGCTATCCAGAGGCTACCAGAAAACTTTTCTCCAAGGGAAACCGTGGCTGGGGAGGAGGCCCAGAGGTCTAGGGCCTCACTGTGCGACACATCATCTCTCTGTGCTCCCGGAGAGGCTCCTGGCTGTGGGGCCCCCAAAACATGCAGACAAAATGCCTGCAGGAAAGGTGGGGGGCCCGAGATCTATGCTCTGGTTATTTGGGGCGTCCTCGATGCCCTTGGATTTGCCTCTGTCAGGTAGAGTGTACCCTCTCCGGCCCTCCCAGCCTCTGCCCACTGTGTGTGTGGTGTGGCCTGAGCCTCTGGGATGTCTAAACTGCTGGCTAACATAAGGGACTCTGTGTACTCTCCTGAGCTCCCTCCAGAATCACAGACTGAGACTGTCCAAGGTGGGGCAGCTCAGGGTGGGCCTGCAGCATCTCCCTTGAAGCCTCAGGCTTTGGTGGGAACCGTGGGCCAACGATTTCCACATTCCCACTGAACCCTCAGAAGTCATAAGAAAACCAGACTTCTGAGCCTCCAGAAAGAGCTGAAAGAGATCGTGTTCAATTGCTCAATTTCATGAGAGAGAAACTGAGGCTGGGGCAGGGAAGACTGGCTATGGCCACCGAAGCTAATTGTGGGCCTTAGACTTGAACACAGCCAGGCTTGACGGTGGATCTGGATACGACCTTGAACTGGAGATTGGACCTGGATCTTGATCCCAGACCCAAAAGGTTGACCTGGACCAATTCTTAGACCTTGAAACTTCAACTCAGACATGGAGTTTGCCCTGGATATCACACCTGTACCTATAACTTTAGACATTAATCTTGGACCTAACTTTGGGCCTGGTCCTCAACCTGAAGTTGAACATAGATCTAGGATCTAGACCTCAGATCTGTGTCTGGATGCTAGACTGGATGTTGGATCTGGACTCGAACTTTGAACCTGGACCTCTGACATGTCTGGGCCTCAGATTTGGACCAAGATGAAGATGCCAGGGGACATGTGCTTATGGAAGACTCAGATAGCTCTGCTGTGTATCCTCAGGCACCTCCCCAGCCTACTCTGGGCCATCCCTGCCAGGGGATTGGGGCAGCCCTTTTGCATCCCTGTTCCCCAAATGGACTTTCTCAGGTATGGGGTGAATGTGCAGCATCTGGGGCTCCTCAGCTGGGCTCCCAAGCCTGGCCTGGAGCGACAACTCGGCGCCATCAAAGGGAGTAAGAGGAAGCTGGTGCTGGTATAATGTGGTCAACAAGATAAACCCATGGGTAGAAGTAGGAGAGCTTCCTTGGCCTGCTGGGAGGCTTAATGTAGCTGTAGAGGGCAGACGACTGCGTTATTGGATTGGCATTGATCCCTCATCTGCCTGGGTCGGATGCACTCTGAGAGGGTTTGGGGGTAGGCGGGAGCTGGGGTGCAGAAGGAGGGGACCCTGACTCCCAGCTGGAGTCGGGGAAAGTGGACACTTGAGGAGAGGTCCTTTGCAGGGGGCCCCTGGAGGCCACTGACATACAGATGGATGAACAGCCTCCTTCTCTGGGGTGGTTCAGGGTCCCAGCATCACCCTGGAGGGAGGCCTGGGCCTGTGAGGGGTGGGCTTGGTGGAGGCGGAGGGTGGGTGGCGAGGTTCTGTGGGGGTTAGGAGGATGTGGGTTGGCACCTCACAGAGAGATTGTGCTCAGAATCTCCCAGGAGAGAAGAGAGGAAACCAAGGGCCATGGGGACAGAAGCAGAGGAGGAACCAGAAAGGCAGGGGGGAGAGGAGGCTGCATTGGAGAGGATGGGGAAATTAGATCTTGTCGCTTTTCCTCAGGAACTCTGCAGAAAGACCTGGCACTTTCTCCACTGGGGGCATATTCCTTCCCTATTTTGAGGTTCTGTGGGTTTGGGGGCAGCCTGGAGCCCAGGTACACCTGTGGTGCCTTCTGCCCTGCCAGGAAGCAGAGGCTGAAGAGGAGGGAGTAGGAAAGTGGACCCGATTAAGGCCGGGGTGGGGGGTGGGGTGCGCCCCCCCCCCCCCGCCCCTGTGTGGGAGGAATCCTCCAGGAATTCTCTAGCAATCCCAGGCATTCCTGCAGCTGGGGGTATACCTCTTTAATTTTGGGGGTCCTGCATCTTTATAAGTTAGGAACCTGGGTTCCTCTGACCTCCACTTTGACAGCTGCCCTCAGCTGCACCCGGTTGGGTGGGTTCCACTCCCACCAGCCTCATCCTGACCCTGCAGCGCGAGCTGCAGGAATGGCTTGTAAGAGGATCTTTCTAATAACTGGAACTATCTCCAGCCCCAGGCCCTCCCTCCTCCCTCCTCCTTCCCTCCCCTCATCTCCCCCCCTCCTCTCTTTTCTCCTTGTTTACCCAGCACACTTACACACGCTGGGAGAGAAAAAAACGTCGGCTCAGCAATTTTTCACACTTCCCTCAAACGCTCAGCAAGGTTATTTCCGGCAGAGCAGAGACAACGGGGCCACCAGGAGCCAGCGGGCTCTCCAAGGACCCCCAGGACCCCCCCCCAGCAATACAGAGAGGGAGCCTTCACTACCCAGTCTAGCCACACCCCAGGAAGGGAGATGCCCCTGAAAACAGGACAAGGCAGACCCTGTGTTTTCTAGTCATACCTAGGCTTGAGCAATCCCCCTCCCCAGCACTGACTGTCCCCAGTAGACACAGCTGAGATGGCCAGGTCAGAGTGCCTGTCCTCACTCTGGGCAGCCTGAGAGAATGAAAGTAAGAAAGATGCCTGATGGCAGAAACTCTGCCACCTCAGCCAGGGGGGCATATGTTCACAGAGCCCCCAGGGAATCCTGACAATGGCCTCCTAGCATTTGGTTAGATCCTTGTCCCAGTGTCTACAGTGCCTCTGACAACCACACTTGACCTTCACGGAAGCTGAGCTTGTCAAAGTTGGAAGGATGTTTAGTTCACGACACCCAGACCCTTTCACTGCTGGGGAGGCTAAGGACTAGAGAAAGGAGGACACTTGCCCAAGGTCACATAGCAAGTCAGAGACCTAGAGCTCAGGTCCCCCATGTTTCAGGCCAGGCTATCAGGCCAGTCTAGGGATTCTCCAGAGGCCAGTGAGTTGGTCTGGAATACTTTGGGAAAAGGGGTTCAAAGATAGGGTTGGCTCTGGGGTGTCAAACTTGGTGGAACCTCTGCAGTAACGCCACTGTCCCCACCCTTCCTCCCCCATTCACACTTGGGGGTTCCTTTTAAAACCAGGCGTTCTCTAAGAACAGCCCACAGTTTTGGCTGTGCGTGGGAAATTCTCTGAGCTTCTCTGGGTTTCCTTAGCTGGCATGGGGATAGGACCAAGGGGACCTCAGTGGGAGGGAGCCCAGAGCTTTGTGTCAGCCCCCTAAGAGATCCATATTCATCTTGCAGATTTCTACCAGCTCCCAGCACGTACTCCCCAGCCTTGGCCTGGCCCCAGGTCCACCCTCTGTCTGACTAGCCTCAGCCCAGCCATGTCCCTCAGCTTCTGCCTTCCACCCCATGAAGCCCAGGGTCAAGAGAAGAGGAGTGTAGAATAAGGGGTGCTTGGCAAAAGAGAAGGGGGTTGTATTGGGTAGCTGGGGGAGGCCAGGGGCTGAGGAGCTGAAGCTACGTCCTTGATCAGTCCCTAACTTCTTTGACCTTGATGAGGTCACAGGGCCCTTTGCCCAGCACCGTCTCTCTACCTGGCTTGGCAGAGTGTTGGAACATGGGTGAAGTGCTTGGCAATCCCTGAGGCAGGAGCCCCCACACTCCCGGCCTCCTGTCTTTACCATCTCAGCATCCCTCATCCTTAGCCCTTTCTTCTCTGCTTCTCTCTCTCTCTCTCTCTCTCTCTCTCTCTCTCTCTCTGTCTTTGATACACACACACACATGCACATACACACACACTCCAAAGCTGATGCCACACTTGATGTCAGATCTCTCACTACCAAAGTGACTCCTCTTCTCCAGACACCTGCCCTGGAGGGGGCCATCAGAGGAGAGCCCTTTTGTGATCCCCTTGATGGAGATGGGGACCCACAGAAGCAGTCTCTTCCCTAGATCACACCCTCTGGGGCCTGGATGACCTCTTGTCCCCCAAACCCTTGTCCCTGCGGGAACTTGCTCTAAGAAGAGATGGGGTGGGGGTGGGGCCAGAGGTGGGGGAGCCTTACAAGGAGCAGCAGGGTTGGCTCTGGAAGCGGTCAAGAGGCTGGTGATGGGGAAGGAGTGCAGCTCAGGGGACCAGGAGCCACTTTGGGGGAACCCCTCCCAGAAATCCCCTCTTCTTTGCAGTCCCTAGGACAGGCCCAGCCTTTGGCAGGCATGTGGCTGAGGGTAACAAAAGAGTTATTTAGAGAGGGAGTCTGAGAGCACTTGTCTGGCATCACCAGGGGGAGCAGGTTTGAAGGGAGAGGGTGCATCTAGCCACCCCCAGGGAGCCAACCCCATCTCCCCAGGGACTGGTAGTCCAGGCCCCTTTACCTCCCCCACCAGGAGCAGCGCACAGCCTGCCGGCCTCGGTCCTCCGACCCGGGCGAGGGTACCCTCAAACTGCCTTGTGCAGGAGCCCCCCAGCACCAGCCCTTCCTGAGCTCCCTGCCTGTCTGTATTCTCCCGTCACCCCCCTCACTCCAGCCCTGTTCTAGGGCCACAACTTTCAAAGTCCCGGCTGGCGTGTGGCTGTGGGATGGGCCGACCCTGTGACTTTCCCTTTGTACGACCTAGCCCCAGCCCCGCCCGCCCGGCCCTCGGGAAGTCCGGGAGGCGCTGTCCGCCAGAGAAATCTCCTCCTGGGGTTCCCTGCCGTGCGCGCCCCTCCTCGTGGTCCAAGTTGGGGAGGGCCCGAGCTCCCCTCCCCGCTCCCCCCCGCCCGGTCCCACTCACCGTTGTCCCCGGGAGGCCCCCGGGCGCCAGGCAGCACGTAGGCAGTCTCCAAGGGGTGGTAGGTGGGGGCCGGCACCCCGCTGCACTGGAAGCCGTCCCCTTTGATCTTCTTCACCAAGAAGGAGCGCGGCATGGTGCAACCGGCGGGGGGCTCGGCGGGGGGCACTGCGCGGGGCCCGGTGGGGGGAGGCGGCCGGCCGGGCGCGATTGGCTGTCCGCGCGGGTTTCAGCACTGGACAGCTCCCGGCGGGCGGGCGGGCGGGCGGCCGCTCGGAGCCGGCACCGGTGGCGGCGGCCCCGGCTCGGGCTCGGGCTCCCGCTCGGGCTTGGCGGCGGCGGCGTGCAGACAGGCGATCGCTGGATCTGTGCTCAGCACTCCGGCTGCCGGCTTTATATGGGACGCAGGCTGGAGGAGATCAGGTGGTCCCCTAGCAATGGAACTGTTCAGCGCTCTAATCCATCAAATGTCCCCCAGGACAATCGCTCCGCACACGTTCCCCTGAACCGGCGGCGGTGGGGGCAGGCCAGGCGCAGGGAACAGGGAGCAGGCAGGAGGGGAGAAAGTGAGAGCGAGAAAGGCGCAGAGACGGAGAAAGGGGAGCGTGTGTGTGTGTGTGTGTGTGTGTGTGTGTGTGTGAGAGAGAGAGAGAGAGAGAGAGAGAGAGAGAGGGAGAGAGGGAAACATGCAGAGAAAGAGAGAGATGCACGCTGAAAAAGGTAGAAATAGAAGCAGACAGACCAAGATAAGGACAAAAAGACACAAGAGAGAAACAGAGAAGAAAGACAGAGTCAGAGAAAGTAGCAACACACACTCCCGCACCCACGGGAGGAAGAGAGAGATCAAGACACACAAAAAGGAAGCCCCCCAAGGGAGGCAAAGAAAGGGAAAGAAAAGTGAGGGAGAAACTGAGGGGAGCAGAGGGAGGGCAGTCTGAACAGGCAGTCAGGAACATGGGGACACCAGGAAAGGGGTGCAAAGAAAAGAGTGAGCCCTGGGAGACCTCTCTCCTTCCTGCAGTGTTCTCTCTCTGCCCCAATTCTGAAGTGGTCAGAGTGGACACCCAGCTTTAACTACAGGAAATCCCCCCACCCCCAGCTTGGGCGCCTGCTGGAGACTCCTATTGGGTTTGGGGCTCAACTTTCTTCTCCCAGAACTGGTGGGGGGAGTGAGTCCCCCATGCCGATGCCCAGCTCGCTCAGCCTGTCCTGTTCCGGTGCCTCGCTCAGGCGAGCGCTGCCAGAGGAAGTGAAAATCGTCCAGTAATTAATTTCCCTGCTGCCGGGGGGTGGTGGTTTTGACACATCCGAGGCTGTCTTTCCCTGAAGCGGGGAGCAGACAATAGAGACACGTGGACTGGGAAGGGAGAGGGGGGAAGGGAGGGGGAGGGGGCTCCTGCTGGAACTCTGCAGGTCAGCTCCTTTGTCTCTGGAAGGATCTGAGAAGACCCCCCCCCAATCCAGCCCAAACCTGAGGGAGGGGGGATGCCTTGGCAGGACTAAGGATCAGGAGAACTCAGTCCCTTGTCCGGAGGCTGCCGGGCAAAGCCCCAGGGTGGTGGGCCAGCCTCACCAAGTGTGGGATGGTCAGTGTCCAAGAGTCCCAGAATCAGACTCTAGGGATGCCAGGCTCTTTCTGGTCACTGGCGTTCTGTTGCTAGTTGCAAGGCTGATGGAGTGCAGATGTCCTCTGGGGACTGTGTCATTCAATACCAACCAGGAGTGTAAGACCCAGAGAGGGCATGGAGGTGTCTGAGGTCACACAGTGAGTCAGCAGCAATTTCCAGAGACCTCAGTGTCTTTTGGGCACACCTGAGTCAAAGACTATCTACAGTCTTTGAATTGTGGCTTAGAAATTTCAGAATAAAATTTGGACCCCTGATCTTGCCAGGGCTCTGTAAGGTCTGGGAGTCCCTGATCATCTTCCCAGTCATGTTGTCTCATGTTTTACCCCCTGGGACTTTTTGTAACCTCATTCACTGAGGGGTCCACAGCCCTGGGCTCATGGCACACCTCCATATTCCCTGCTCCAGCCTCTGAGCCTTTTTCTAGTTCTTCAGCCTCTGCCTCCACACTATTTCCTCTGGGCCTGGTCCTTCCCTCTACGTCACCCCAGGAAACTCCTACTTGTCTCCAGGATTTAGCTGAGGCAGGACTTCTGGCCAGGAGGTGTCCCTGACTTCATTATAGACAAAGCCACCTTGCCCTTTAGTCCCTGAGTTCATGAGCACAAGGGCTAGGTCGTGTGTATGCCTCCGCACACTCTCAACAGTGTGTACTAAGCTCTCTTGCCTACGAGCGCTGGAGCCATGGGCAAGTGAGTCAACTGCTCTGAGCATTGGTTTCTCCATTTATAAAATGGAAATAATACCTGTTGCTGCCTCAGGATCATTGGGAGCATTAAAGGAATTGCTGTGTATAGGGACTTGGCATGTAGTAGCTGCTCAATGCACCTGGATTCCATGTATGCAACTGTGCCTGCAGCATCCAGCATTTGTCTATCACGTTTGTGGGATTCCATGAAATCAGCAGTGACCTAGACATCCCCAGTCCCTGCTGCCTTGGAGCTGGCAACCATGGGAGAGTGGATGGACCCTAAGAGAGAGAGGAAACACTTAGGTCTGTACTATCCTTTCCAGGAATCCCCAGTGCTGAGGAACATAGCCCAGGGTGAGATAAAGGAGGGTGACAGTGTCTTCAGGCACAGTGGTCAGCAAGTCTTCTGGGAGAGGTGCCATTTGTGCCAAGACGTGAGCTGACCACAGAGGAGCTCCAGGAGGAGTCTTCACAAGTTCAAAGGCAGGAATGAGCATGGCCAGTTGAGGAACAGCAAGAAATGGAAGGAGATGAAGCCCAGAAGCTGGCAGGGCAGAAGTGAGCGTGCTCAGTTCACCCCGAATGAATGGATGGATAGAAGAAGATGGAGAGGAGATTCAGCCAGCCATGTAACCAGGTGCACTGTTGGAGAATCTCCTTCTGTGGCTGCAGGGAGGGGGTTGCTTGTTTATTCAGTTGTTGACCATTATTTGTGGTGTAGCATTTTTTGTCGTCGTTTTGTTTTGGTACTGGGGATTGAACTCAGGGGCACTCGACCACTGAGCTACATCTCCAGCCTTTTTTTATAATTTAGTTCGAGGCAGGATCTCACTGAGTTGCTTAGGATCTCACTAAGTGGCTTAGGCTGGCTTTGAATTTCATGATCTCCTGCCTCAGCCTCCTGAGCCAATGGGATTACAGGCGTGTGCCATTGCACCCAGCATATTTTTAGGGTTTGTGCTGGGTAATGAGACCCCTGTCCTCTACCAGTGCCTACTCCACTGGGGATAAATAAGACCATTGGGCACCAGTGAGCTCAGCTCTGCCTTCCTGATGGTCCTGTGGCTCCACTCTTCTGCAAAAGAGATGGCAAAACTGAGCCCAGAGAGAATCACAAGGCACACTAAGGGTCTGCAGCAGCATAGGGACAGAGCCAGGACTGGATTCTCCAGCATTAGGTCTTCTCCTTGGACCGAACGTGGAGACGACCGGCCGCTGAACTCACCAGTGAAGACCCCACAGAAATGACGTACCTAAGGCCTGGTAGCCCACTAGTGTAAGGCCGAGGATCAGATCCTAGGCCTCTTCCTTCAGTTGGAAAGTGATGAGGGCATCTTTGGCAGATACGAAGAAACTTTCAGCCAAGAAGCTGAGGCTCCAAAGCACCCTTGGAGGAGGGAGACCTCAACTTGGAGGATTGCACAATGGCTGCCATACTTCATCACGAGGATCCCAAGAAGGGCCTCTGTCCCTGAGCCTTTCTTAAAGCCAGCTTACGAGTTTCAGAAAGTCTTCTGTTTGAATTCATCTCTTCAAGTCACATCAAATAAGGAAATAACTTTATTCCCAAGAAGGTTTGCTGCAGCCTTGGAAATTGGAATAAAACCCCAAGCTGGAGGACGTAGGGAAGGAGTGGGGAAGAAAATGTCCACTTAGTGGAATAGTCTATAACCATTAAAAATTATCATAGAGGATAAAAGCTCATGGAATTATGTCAAGCAGAGAGTGCAGAACCCAGAAATCTAGGGGGCTGAGGATATAGCTCAGTTGGTAGAGTGCTTGCCTTGCATGTACAAGGCCCTGGGTTCAATCCCCAGTACCACCAAAACTTAGAATTAGAACCCAGAAATCTATTGCAGCATGTTCACAACTATGAACCAAAATAAAAATAAATGTGCCTGCAAAGTAAAGGGCTGGGGGGAGTGTGTGGGGGACCCTCCCTTTCTTTTTGTATTATCTAAAAAGTCTACAAAATATTTCAGCCCAGCAAACATTTATCTTGAGCATTTGCTCGCTATCTATTTACTTCCCAATGAAAAAAATGATGAAGTTTAATAAAAATATGCAGGATACTCATGATCTTGGAGAAGACAGCATTTCTGGTGGCAAGTTCTCCAGTGACCATTAATGCTACACCAGGGACATGCCAAGCCGCAACTCTAGCCAGGCACTGTGCTAAGCACTGGCCTCTAGGAGAAGCCAACCTTGTCTGGGGCTTTTTTTTTTTCTTCTCTTTTTTGAAGTACAGGGGATTAAACCCAGGGACGCTTAACCACTGAGCCACATCCCCAGCCCTGTTTTGTATTTTATTTAGAGACAGGGTCTCGCTGAGTTCCTAAGTGCCTCACTTTTGCTGAGGCTGGCTTTGAACTAGCAATCCTCCTACCTCAGCCTCCGGAGTCACTGGGTTGCCTAGGGTTTTAGATCCAGGGAATTGGACTCCGTTTATTTTCAATGAAATTCCTGCCCTCGTGTTTCCCAGCTGTGTGGTTCTTGGTGCCTGGTTTTCTCTTCTGTAAAATGGGTGTAGACCTAGGGCCTACCACCCACACTCGCAGTGATGACTGAATGGTGCTGCTGAGAATGGGGCCTGGCACCCAGTGACGTGACTCGATGACTCGCTGACTCTGGTCATCACGCATCTCCACTCATCTCAGCCTCACTGTGACGTCCAGGGAGGATTCTATTATTGGCCTGTTCTACAGGCAAGGGTGAAATGACCAGCTTCAGGCCTCTTTGTCACTGAGCAGAGGAGCCAGGGAGGGTCCCACATCTATTGAGGCCCCCTGGCTGCCTCCTCAGGAGTACCAGGCTTGGCACAGAGGGTCTATCTGGAGGCTGCCCTACCCAGCCCACTCTGGTACCCTCCAGATTTCAACTCTGCTCATCAGGAAGGAGGGCCCCCACCAGGATCTGGGTGTGAGTCTCAGGGCTGTGTGACCCTCCGTGGCTGGCAGGGCTGATCCGAGCCTCACCCTGCCCATCTGTGAGGAGGGGCTGGCGCACCAGGCGCTTCACAGGCTGCCCTCTAGGGCGGGAGGAAGGAGCGCTGCCTGGGAGTCGGGAACCCATCCCTGCCAGGCTCTGCTCCCTGGGCTCTCCCTCTGGGCCCAGCCCTCTTGTCTGTTGAATGGGGATGGGACAAGATGGTCCCTGAGCTGTTGTCCAGAGCTGATAATGGAATTCTGTATGAATTCCAAGGAGGAAAGTGGCCACAAATGCATCCGCTCCAAGCTGATGGGCCTGTTTCTCCGGTAAGCTTCACTTACTCGCCCTGTTTCTTGGGTGTATTTTCTCTAGACCTGTCTCTTCTGAGCCAAAGGAAAGGAGACAGGAGGAGAAGGAAGCTGGACCTATTCCTCAGCGCCAGGCTCACAGAGATGAACAGCCCCAGGCATGGGGTGGGTCCTCTGCAATTTGCTTAAGTGCTGTATTCTTTCTTTCTTGGGGATGATAACCGAGAACAAAGGAGAGGGTCTTCCATCTGGGGTACAGACCCACACCAGGAAGGAAGAGGTGGAAGAAAGGAAGCTGGGGTGGAGGGGAGCCAGGCCACAGTGCCCATCAAAGGAAGTCTTGGCCAACCTGACAGGGGCTCCAATTTTCACTAGAGGAGTCCCGTGCGGGGCAGATAGGCTGTCCTTGTCTGTGCTGGGTCATTAGCAAGCGTGTCCTGGAAGAAGGTGGCCCCTGATGAACACTGGTGGGTATTGAAGGTGGCTCAGCTGGAGGATGCCCATGACTGCAGTCCAGAGGAGACCCAAGTGGCCCCCTCCCCATGGCTGCCACATGTCTTCCATTACTCACTGAACAAACGTGGCGTCTGGGCCATGTGCCAGCTGCAGATCTATGCGCCTTACAGATATTACCTAATTACTCTTCACACCCGCCTTTTGAGGCAGACGGTGTTGCTGGTCCCATTTTACAGAGGGGGAAACTGAGCCCACAGAGGTTCCGTAACTCACCCTAGGTTTCCCAGGCAGTGGGCTGCGAGCCATTAGTCCAACCTGGGCAGTCTGCTCGGCAGTCCGTACCCGCACGTCTCTGCCACACTGTCTCTTCTCTAGCCACAAGGCCCTGGCAGAGATTTCCGGGGACTTTTCCATTTTCATTTCTTATTGGCTCAGGGCCACACAGACGTTGGGAAGGAGCTGAATGGGGTGGTTGGGGACAAGGCAGGGTCCCAACCTCCTAGAGCTTCTACTCTGTTCCCTCAGATTCTCCCACCTCATTCAGCTGGTCACGATGGCCCGTGCCTGTAATCCCAGTGACTTGGGAGGCTGAGGTAGGAGGATTGCAAGTTTGAGGCCAGCCTAGGCAATTTAGTGTGATTCTGTCTCAGAATAAAAAGGGCTGGGGATGGAGCTCAGTGGTAGAGCACCCAGGATGCAATCCCCAGTACCACACACGTGCGTGCGCGCGCGCGCACACACACACACACACACACACACACACACACACACACACAAACCCAAAAAGTCTCACACCTCAGCCACCAGTCTCTGTGTGTGCTATTCCCACCTGCCTCCACAGTCTTCCTTCCCTTCCTTGCCTGGTTAGCTTCTCTTCCTATCACTTCCCTGCCTGACCCCCCGACCTAGCCCAGGATGGGTGATTTGGGAAGGAGTGTGACTCAACGTCTCTCAGGATTATAATGCTGACACTTATTGAGCACTTATTATGAGCCAGGAGGTAAGTCCAAGCCTTTATGTCATTATTTTACTCTATCATCATAACAACCTGCAAGGTGGAAGTCTAGGGTTCAGAGAGGCAGAGTGACTTGCTCAAGGAGACCCAGCCAGGAAGCAGCAGCGTCAGTATTTAGATGGGGCTGTCTGTCTACAAAGCTCTGATCTTAAACCATGAGTCCCTCTCTCTAGATGACCCAAAGGTGCCAATGCTGGGGCCAGAAGAAGAGAGCCCTAAAAGGAGTGGCTCCTTCCCTCTCTCACTAGGGAGGAGAGCTCCTCCAGGGGTGGCCCAGATCTGCCCAGATCCCCCTCACCTCCTCAGTGCTGGGTGAATAGTAGGTGCTCAATAAATACATACAAAACCCTAACGAGTGAAAACTTCTGTGATCCCACTCACCGTGCTCTCCTTTGTCCCAGGCCAGGTTGATTGTCAACCCTTGAGTTTTCCTGCTGCTTTGGGGCTGACTGAGTCCCCACTTTGACTGGCACAGAGGTTAGTATTTCCCCCACTAAAGTGTCACCTTCAAATTTGGAGATTTTCCTGAACAGGCTAACTCCTGTTCTCTGACAAGGTCACATCTTAAGCAGCTCCCTGAAACCTCAGGGAGGAACTGGCTGGTGGGAATCTGATCACCAGGCTTCCTGCAGGGCCGGGGGACTTGGGACAAGCACCCATACAAGAGCTCCACATTCAAGCAAGTGAGGCAGCTCAGAGTTTAGGCCAAGGTGACCCTGAGCCAAATTTTAACCCCAGCTCTGCCTCTTAAAGCTGTGTGACTTTGGCCAAGTCACTCTGGCTCTCTGTTTCACCTCTGTAGACTGAGGTCAGTGATTGCAAGGTGGAAGTCTAGGGTTCAGGTCCAATAGGACTCCATGCGGCTTGGAGAAGAGCCAGCCCACCATAAATTAGAATGTTGCCTGAGCAGCCTCAGATGAATCCGCTTCACCCCCTCCCCATTCCATTGATGCGGGGAAACTGAGGCAAGGGACAGGGAAGTGCCTTCCTTGTGACATTCAGGCTCCATGCCAGGTCAGGGCTGGCTTGCTTCCCTCCCTTCCCCACCAGCCGAGCTCAGAACCACCCCTGGCAGATGCTGAGGCGGCTGTTGGAGCTGCAGAGTTGGCACTTTAGGCTCCCGGGACTCCTGGCACAGAAGAATCAAGTCCTTCCCGCACCCCGGCTCTGCTGCCTCCTCTGCTCATGCGCCAGCTGGGATCCATCAGCTGGCCTGTGTGTTTAGAGGCAGGGGACTATCGATATTGACCTATGCTTGACCTCAGACTTGGTGGGAGGAGGGCCTCCTGAGCACCAGAGTGCTCACCTTCAGCCTGTCTCCAGCTCACCCCAGCTGCAGAGCACAGGGGCTCCCTGGGGTTAGGTGCACAGGCAGTCTGGCTGGAATTCTACTCTGCCACCTACAGACAAGCTGTCCACCCTGGGCGGGTTGCTGATCCTCTGGTACCTCATTTTCTTCAGCTCCCAGGGATGTTGATAGCAATAGCACAGGACAGGTAGGAGATGAGAGGCGCTTCATGCAGTTTGGTGCTTAATAACATCAGTCATTGTTAATGCCGAGTCTGTGGTCTTACCCTTGACCCCCTGGGCCTTTCATCCTGGAGGAGCCTTTCCTCTTTCTGACTCCTGACCCTGTTGGAACTCTGTCCGGACTGTGAGCTCTTTAAGAGAGTCTGAGTGCTCCATGCAGGCCAGGCATACAGTAGGTGTTCATTAAAAGGTCTTCTTGGCTATGATACCACATGAACTCATGGAATTCCCACAACTACTTTTATTTATTTATTTTGGTACCAGGGATTGAACCCAGAGACACTTAACCACTGAACCCTTTCTTATATCTTATTCTGAAACACTAAGTTGCTGAGGCTGGCTTTGAACTTGATATCCTCCAGCCTCAGCCTCCTGAGCCACTGGGATTACAGGTGTGCACCACTTTTAAAGGTAGATTGTGTGATTATCCTCATTAAAGAACAATGCTGAGTATGGAGAGATTAAAAAGTTTCCCAAGGGCTCATAGCCATAGGTGTGCAGGTGTTTACTGAGCACCTTCTATGTGCCAGCCTCTGAGCTAAGGGCTGGGAACATAGCAGTGGATAAGACAAAGATGCTCTTTTCCAGCATACATCCTACTGAGCCAACAGTCAGTAAATATACCAATGTCCTGTCATAAAAAGCACCAGGAAGACAAGTGACATGGGGCCAAGACAGACCTGGGGAAAAGCTGTTCTTTTGATGTGATAGTTGAGGAAGACCTCTCTGAAGAGGTCACTTTTGCATAGAGTCTAGACTGCAGTAATTGGTCGTGACCCATTTGTAACCTTGTGGGTCAGGTATGCTCTGGAATCCATGATCCCAGGTTTGGGGGTGCCCAGAGCTCAGCGTCCTGGGTCACTTCAAAGGGGATGCCCTACCCCAGCTGGGGAGTAGTTTGAAGAGGAGCAGTTAAAAAAAAAAACAGGATCAATGACATAGAGTCCCTGAGCCTCACTGTCCTCCTCTGTAAAATGGGAGGGCTGCACACAGCTCACGCTTGGGACAGCTGAGATGATTCAGAGAGACAATCCATATAAAGCTTTGCACACAGAGCTGGTACACTAGAGGCACCTGATCCTTGGTGGCTGGAGTGGCCAGGTGACCTTCTGTTTGGCTGCCTGGCACCTTCCAACATCCTTGCCTTATAAGCCCCCAAATCCCCTTAAAGGAACTGATTCTGACCTTCCCAGTCTGCTCTGCAGCCAAGGGAGAGTCACCAACCCAGGTGAGCCTGGGCCATACTGGCTACAGGTGGTGACTGCTACATTGAGTGTCCAACAGGGACAAAGGTCCTGGGGTCAGCACCCAGCAACATGGACTCTGATCTTGGGGCTCCACGGTGTTAGCAGTGAAGTCTCTCTGAAAACTGAGATCCAACGTGATTTGGGGCTTTTTAAAAAATATTTTTCTGGATAGGAAGTCTCCCAGTCTGGTGTTTGGCCCTCTTGGAGATCCCTCAAGCACCTTTGCTGTCCTGGATCCTGGGTGACTCACCAGCCCAGGCCACTGCCTTCAGTCACGCCTTCTTCCTGTTGAGCGGGAATCTGTGTGCATAGACTCCATCTCCTGGCCCAGATGGCCCCTTGGGGCCTTGCAGATCTCTGTCCCTACCTCAAGGGCAGGGGCCTGGGGTTGTTTGCATTTGTGTCCCTGACTTCTCACACAGCACATCTCAGAAGAAAGTTCTGATATCTGTTCATGCTGTGAACAAATGGGGCACAGGGTCTGTTTTTCACACATCTGCCCATCCTGACGCTTCCCTGAACAATGTTCAAGTTGGTCGATGTTCTTCTGAAAGTGAAGTGAACCCAAAACTCCCAGGACCATATGAGTGGGCCAGAGCAGAAGGAAAAGTCACCTCCCTTGCATTCGATATTGGACTTCTTATTATATGACCAGACATTTCACAAAGTCTTTTGCTTATTTCTCTTAATGACATACAACAACTACCCGCAAGTGTTTTGTTTGTACGGCCTCTCCCATATTGTCACTAAAACTCACTTTACTGTCCCTTCTTCCTTAGTCTCCTCTTCACAGATGGCATTGCTTCTGCTCTGCCCTCAGGAATGGCAAATCAATTGCAGCTCAAGAACACAGTCTTGGGCTGGGGGTGTGGCTCAGTGGTAGAGCACTTGCCTAGCATGTGTGAGGCCCTGAGTTCAATTCTCAGCAATACATATATATAAATAAAGATCTGTTGACAACTAAAAAATATTTCTAAAAAAGAACACAAATCTTGATTGGTTGGTAGGTGTTGTGTGGCACTCGATGTCATAGATTCTAGAAGGGAGTCTGGCCTCTGTGAGATGGCAGTGCTGTGATTGATTAATGATGTCTGCCGAGACACGGAAGGGAAGGGCTGAGATGTTTGTGGCGTGGCTGTGATTTCCTGTCACAGGTCTTCTGAAGCTGGAGGCCAGAGGAAATAATCCAGAAGGTTCATCATTAACCTGGCTATGAAAACATTACATCTTTAATTTCACTAAGCTCTCTCTGAAACTTATCCCTTTGATGATGAGTGCAGGTGACAGACTCCTGTGACAATGGCAGGATTTATGGCTTTGTCACCAAAAGAAATAGCAGATGGGTTCTTATCTCAGTACAGATATCCCAGGTACCTTGAAATATCATTTATGCTCATCATGAATTGGAAACTGCAACAGTTATTTGCTAAATCTTGTATCACAAAAGACAATAAAGGAGCACATGTGTTCCATTAAGGCAAATTTGTTTTCAATATTTTGATGATTGTTTTAATGTCATTGCTTCCCTTTGTAATACTATGTATTGTATTTTATGAATTTAAAATGCTTATTCTGAGAAAGGATCTGTAAACTTCACTAGATATCAAAGGAATCCATCCCATTTCACTCCAGAAAAGGTCGGCAACCCTGGCCTATCAGGTCTTGGGGCTTCCTCCTGCCACCTTTCCTGGGTCTGGAAGGGCAGCATGAGGATGAGATGACATCCCCCAAGCCAGGAGAAACTGCACCCCACAGCCAGCCCCCGGGCCACCTGCCCAGAGAGGCCGTGGAGGTGGTGGGGGCGGCAGAGCCTCCGTGTAGACAGACAGGAGAGTTGGCAGGCTGCTTCTAGGGCACATCCTGTCTATCTCGTGCCAGGGGCACAGGTTGTTATTTCCCAAGGTGATGGGAGGAAAGGAACCTGGGATGGACCTACTGGTGACTAGAAAGTGGTTTTGACCCAGAGAGGTCCCAGGTCATCCCTCCTCCTGAGGTCAGAGGCCCTGGACTCCAGCTTGGAGATATCAGGGCAGGCTCCCCAGAAGAGGTGACTTCTCAAAAAAGCAGAAGTTGGCCAGCCCCAGGGTGCTAAGGAAGAGTGTTCAGGAAGCAGGAAGGGCAGGTAAACAGGATCTAGAGAGGGAAGAGGACAAAGGACCCGCCCAGTGCTCCAGGACTCCATGCAGAGGAGGGAGTGTGGGGAGATGGCTGGAAGGTTGAGTGGCCCCTGGAGGTCACGCTGGACTGTGGTGAGGTCACCCTGGTGATGATGAAGAAGACGTGAGCCTCAGCTGCCCCTCCTCTCTCAGAGGTACTGAGCTGTGACTTCAGTGGCCTGGGGAAGTTCAAGGTCACCGTCTGGGGTGGGGGAGATGGAGACTGTACCACCAGGGCTGGCAAGAGCTGACCGGTAAGCTGGGGCCAGTGCCTGCCCTTGTGGCAGCCGGCATAGGGCTCCTTCTGCTCTGAAGGTCCAAGCAGGCCCTGTTCCTTTATTTATGGGCCGTGTGGGCAATTTGCTCCTGGCCGGCCGGCTGGCGGGGTGTGCGATGCGGGGATTACTCACGCCCCAGTTGTGGCCCAGCCTTTGCAGGCTGCGGGGTAATGAGTGAGGTAATTAAGTGTAAAAGACGGAGCAGGGGGAGGGCTGAGGGGGGCCAGCAGTAACTGATTCTTTTCAGGAGCAGGGGGGTGAGATAATGTAGGATAATAGCCTCGCCAGGCCCTGCCCAGGCAGCACGGCCTGTGCCGAGAGGTGCCCCCCA
>PVHX01008565.1:0-39987 GCA_004024805.1 Geosciurus inauris | reverse complement strand
ATCACTGGACCCAGGCCAGGCGGGTGACCTCACCTACTTGTTTTTCTACTCTAAATCTTGGGACTGTCCTCTGTAAAATAGGGGCTATCAAATAGTCTGTCGCTCCCAGGAGTGTTTGGATATGGAGCGCACAGTGGGTGCTCTATAAATGCTCGAGAGAGTCAAGTCTAGAATGGGAGCACCTGAGTAGATATTTAGTACCTACCATGTTCTAATGGTTCCTGGTGCTGGAGAATAGTTGTGATTATCACAGTGCCTTTTTTTTCAGAGCTGACCTTCTAAGAGGGGAGACAAACTATTGCTCATTAATTATTTAAACATAAAGTATTACACCAAAAATCCCATTTCTAAAAATTTATTCCATGGATGTGTTTGCATGTCTGTGAAATAAATGCATTTAGAGTTTTAGCTGCAATCTTGTTTGGTCTACTAAAATCTTAGAAATGATCTAAATGTCTATTATACGTGAACTGACTAAATAGAGTGTGGCGTATTCAAGCAATGGAATGTTATACACGCATTAAAAGCGAGGTCAGGCTTAATGTACTGGTACAGAAGCATCTGCGAGATGTATTGACCAGCTGGGTGCAGTGGCACATGCCTGTAATCCCAGCGGCTGGGGAGGCTGAGGCAGGAGGATCGTGAGTTCAAAGCCAACCTCGGCAATGGCGAGGCGCTAAGCAACTCAATGAGACCTTGTCTCTAAATAAAAAATACACAATAGGGCTGGGGATGTGGCTCAGTGGTTGAGTGCCCCTGAGTTCAATTCCTGGTACCCCTTCGCCAAAAAAAAAAAAATATATATATATATATTTTGACAGTCTAGTGTAGTGGTGCATGCCTGTAATCCCAGTGGCTCAGAAAGGCTGAGACAAGAGGATTGTTTGAGCCCAGGAGTTTGAGACCAGCCCAGGCAACATAGGGAGGCTCCATCTCAAACAAAACAACAAAATCAAACCAAAAAAAGTCATTTTGTGAAACTTTGTTGCATAGTGGATTTCTACATTGTTTTGAAGGGTCGCCTCCTCCCAAGATGCAATGGTTGCCAAGAGGAGAGTGACTTTACAGTCACTCAGAATCAGGACAGAGAGCATCTTGACCAAGTGATCAAAAGTTATATCACCTATGAGGGGACAGACAGACTTGGGCCTCCTGCTAGAATGAACAGAGAACACAAAGCCACTTCTGTGATGTTCCTCCCCATACAGTCGAATCTCCATCAAATGGTAGTTGGCCATCAAATGAACCAACTGAGGAGTCTTCTACCAGACCTGAGGTCTCTGTAAGCGTCAAAATGATGGGGGGCAAGGCAGGACGAGGGACCGAGGGACCATCCTAGGTTAGAGGAGAGCAATAACGTCATGAAATGCTCTTTCTGCCGAGCATCTTTTTGTTTGTTACAAAGCATGTTGGTTTTAGGACAATTGACCTATTCACTGTGGTCTGAAGTGTCGATGGTACTGGTACCAATGCCAGTTCCCTGAGTCGGCTGACTTTGCTGTGGTGATGGAGGAGGGGATCGACCCCAGAAGTGTTCTGGGGTGATGGGAAACCAGGCCAGCAGCCTACTCAATGGTTCTGAGAGACTCGCTCCATCTACAAAAAGAGAAAGAGAAAGCCAATGTGTCTAGGTGCCACCATGTGGAGATCTTGGGTGAAGGAGGTGGCATATGGGAACACTTGTACAACATTTGCAACTCTCCTCTAAGTTTAACATTATTGCAAAATAAAAAAGTTATTTAGATGAAGCTGAAACCATGTCCTGTTAGGTAGTGAGAACCAGCCGCTGGGCAGGGGAGTAGAGAAGGGGGGATGCTGTTCCAGAGGGTGTGGCAGAGCAGGTCTCTCTGGAAAGGGATGTTTGAGCAGAGACCTGGATGAAGGGAGAGGAAAGCTGTGTGGACCCAGGTGAACCTTCCAGGCTGAGGTTCTGAAAAAAAGCCCTGCAGAATCAGCATGACCTATTAGTTTCTTTCTTTTTTTCTTTCTTTCTTGGTACTGGGGATTGAACTCAGGGGCACTTGACCACTGAGCCACATCTCCAGCCCTATTTTGTGTTTTATTTGGAGACAGGGTCTCACTGAGTTGCTTAGCACCTCACCGTTGCTGAGGCTGGCTTCGAACTCGCAATCCTCCTGCCTCAGCCTCCCCAGCTACGGAATTACAGGCATGTGCCACCGCACCCTGCTATGTCTATTAGTTTCTACAACTGTGTAACAAGTTACCATGAACAAGGTGACTTAACACCACACGCTTTACTCATGGTTCTGTGAGCCACAGGCCTGCACAGAGTGGCTGGGTTCTTCGGGCAGGTATCACAGAGGAAATCCAGGTGCAGGCTGGGCTCAGTTCTCAGCCCAAGGCTCTGGAGAAGAATCCACTTCCAAGTCCGTTCTTGCTGGCTACAATTCATTTCCTTGAGGTTGGGGGACTAAGGGCCTTGTTTTCCTGGTGGCCATCAGCCCCTAGGGCTCACCCACATGTCAAGTCAGCAATGGTGTGTGCGACCATCCAGAGGAAATTCACTGCTTTAAAAGGGCTCAGGGATTGGATCTGGCAAACTTTGAGAGTGTCCATGTCTTCAAGTGACCTGTGCCAAATAGCCTGACCATGGGAGTAAACTCCATCACATTTACCATCCAGGGGGTCGTGCAGGAAGTGGACCTGGGGAGATGACTGGATATCCTGGCAGCCATCTTGGAATCTGCCCCTCCTGGTTGGGGGTTTGAGGAAGACAGAAGGTGAGGGGTAGGAGGGAGGCTGGTGTCAGGGATGGGAGAGGTACCAACACGCCCTGTAGGCCAGAGGGAGACTGAGGTCCCCAAAGTGACCTTGTGCCATTTTTGTTTTTTGGGGTTTGTTTGTTTGTTTGTTTGTTTGTTTTGGCTCCAGGGACTGAACTCAGGGGCACTCGACCACTGAGCCACATCCCCAGCCCTATTTTGTGTTTTATGTAGAGACAGGGTCTCACTGAGTTGCTTAGCGCCTCGCCATTGCTGAGGCTGGCTTTGAACTCGCGATTCTCCTGTCTCAGCCTCCCTGAGTGCTGGGATTACAAGTGTGAGCCACCGCACCTGGCTGAGCTTGTGCCATTTTGCCTGCTGAGGAGGGACAGAGTCTTGCCAATACCCTCATGGACACGCTTCTGCTAAAGAGTCACGTGGGGTAGGACCCAATAGACCATTTAAGTCAAAGGAAAGCGTAAAAGAGTAGTCCTTGGTAGTAGAGCGGGGGCCGCTGGGGGAAGATGGCGAACGGATTTGCTCTGTGCATCGACCGAATAGGCACAATGCCAAGAGGCCATCGGCTCCTAAAGGGTTCCCAGGGAAAATCTAAAACGTGAAGAAAAAAAAGGAAAAGAAAAAGAAAAGTAACTGGAAAAATATTTGAAAACCTTCAAAAGTTGCAAGCAACAAGATTTAATGAAGTGTCTCCCAACTGGCACTATGACAAACAGCTCGGCTCAGTCTCTCTGCAGTCATATGTGGATTATGTCTAATGTGACTCCATGTCCTCTCCAGGTTTAGATTACTGTATTGATACACCTTCCCATAGAACTACTTGCAGCGTACAAAAGAAAAAGGAGTGCAGCAGAAAGAAGTCTCTCTCCCAGTCCTGACCCCCAGCCACCCACCTCCTCCCCCCAGGCCAGTTTGCTGAGCTCAGAGGTACTCGAGGTGCATATGTGGATTGAACTTATATAGATGGGTTGCCTTCCTCCTATTCCATGATGCTAGCAGCTCAGCCTTTTCTTTTCTTCTTTTCCACTTGGGAGTGTACCTCAGAGATGCTTGCTTTCTTTTGCAGTATGGGGATTAAACCCAGGGCTTTGCACATGCTAGGCAGGCACTCTGCTCCTGAGCCACACCCCCAGCTTGGAGATGTTTCCTTCCTGCCCACATGGAGTGGCCTGTTCCTTTCCATTTGCAGTAGAGCTGTCTGCTATTTGAATGAACCATCATTTATGAACAAGTCCTGCTCTCAAACCTGCCACCTCTTTTCCTAACCACCCTGAGTGGGCTCAGTCTCTTCCTGTTCCCCCAGGAGGCTCACAGAAGCTCTAACTCATCCCCTGCTTCCACCCAGATGATGCCCCAGATGCCCACCTCCTGCATGTGGAATCTGGCCTGCCCTGTGACTATCTGACAGGTTTGGGTTTTACCAGATGGAAGTGTAGGACACTGGAAGCCTCATTTCTGGGGCAAATTGCCCCCAAACAGTCAAAAGGCAGTAAAGAGTAAAGGGGAATTTATTAGGAGCTTAAGGGAAGGGTTCTGTCCTGAAACTCTGAATATTGTGGCTCAGAATGTTATCAAGTTTTCTATTCTTTATGTCTGTTCAAATCTTTTGTCTTCTTTTTGATGGCCCTTGTCTTATTGATTCGTAGGAGCTCTTTGTATATGTTAGGTGCTAATCTTTGTCATTCATGGTTATACAAACATCTCCCAACTTATGACTTGTTTTTCTGCTTTCTAAAATGTTGAGCTTTTTTTTTCTTCTTCCAGACAGGATCTCTATGTTGTCCAGACTGGTCTTGAATTTGTGATCCTTCTGCCTCCACTTCCCAAGTAGCTGAGATTACAGGTGTGCACCACTACATCTGGCTCTAAATGCTGAACTCTGATGAACAGAGTCAACTCTAATGTAATATTAATCAATTAATATTTACCTTTATGGTTTGTATGTTTTTGCTTCTTGTTCTAGAAATCCTCACCAATCTAAAGTCCTCTCGACCTTTCTATAATGCACATTTGTATATTTAAAAGAAATTATATAGTACGTGCTGTTTCGTAGCTCCTTTCCACTCAACAATATAGGATGAACATTCCCCCATGTCTAAATATTCTACAGATTCACTGGTAAATGGTTGCATAGTTTCCTTTATATGGAATGTACCATCTTTATTTGCTGAATCCCCTATTAATGGACACAGAGGTTATTTTCAACTTTTTACTACGATCAACCATGCTGCCAAGACTATGCTGCACTCCTAACCCATATTCATGATTATCTTAGATACAATCTTAGGAGTGAAATTGCCTATTGGATTTTGCCAAATTTGCTAAAGCTTCCACTTTTGACTTCTGTTCGAGAAACGAGGTGCCATTGTGTTCACCTGCTCTTTCCAAGGGTCTGGAGCCAGAAGAGGAGGGGTCCTGGAGAGAGTTTTGAACCAGTGCTGTGAGCAGGCACATTCTACTGTGTGTATGGCTCAGGTCACCCTGAGCTCCTGTCCCCTACTCACCCCCACAGGTAAGACCCTTTATTAGGTAATGTGGAGGGAAAAGAGCTAGGAAATACTGAATTTGGTACTTCGCTAATGAAGTGTACTTCGAATGGCATAAGCTGTAGCCTCGGTGGAGTCTGCAGGGAAGGTGGGAGGTGGTGCCTCTCTAGGGAGCTGCCTCCTGGGGTGGGCACATGACGTTCTCATGAAATGTTTGTCTAGTGAACCAAGGAATTCAAAAAGTCCCTGGAGAATTCTCATCTTGAGAGCTCAAAAACCTTCAATTAGGATTCCCCTCTTGCTGGGGGTACCAAACTTTGAATCCTTAAGTATTTATTTTAGCAAATATCAATATATACCCTTTTAATAGTAATTGATAGTAATTTTCATTTATGGCAGTAGCATAAAGATTTACATTAGCAGGGTTTGGCTTTACTTTTTTAAATGAGGCAATTTGAAATAAAATATAAATTGTGAGGAAGATGGACTGCACATAGGGTTATGGGAGGGGAAGCGCTGTGATTTTGTCCAAATTTGGAGAAATGGTGCAACCATGGGAACCCTCTCGTTGGAAGAGGGCCTGAGACGCGACTGGGTTGGGTTAGGGCAGAGCAGAGCCTTGGATTCCCGGCAGAGAGCCCCAGAGGCTCTGAAGGGCGAGGATGCCCTGGTGGAGGCCATTCCAGTGGAGGCCAGGCAATCAGGGGGGGCAACCAGAGTTCCTCTTGGAACTGAGATCATATTGAGGGGTTAGAAATCTGAGTGTCATTATGTCCCTTGACACTCCGAGTGACTTTGTGAAGTTTCAGGCAATAGGGAGATCGCCCTTTCAATTTATAGAGAGAAACAGAGGCATGGAGAGGAGAAGCCGTCTCCCAGGGGCAGGGGTAGGTATGTGAGGGATGAGGACCTGCCCCAGTGGACAGCATGGTGGGAAGGGGCAGAATTTGGTTGGGATTTTGTGGCAAAGGGTCAGGAGTCAGACCTCTGGGACCAGGGCACTCACAGTCTTTATGTGCTGACGGTAACCACCACCATTAGCGTTTATTGAGCACCTACTATGCCAGCTCTGTGCTGAGCAACGTTGGTAGTGTCACTGAACAGTTTAGACTGACTGAAGGAAGGGTATGTCATGACCTCCAGAAAGGGTCAAGGTGGGAGCTATTGAATTGTGGTGTCTGTTCTAGCAGAAACTTGAATTCCAGTAGTGAAGGGAGAGCTAGAAAAAAACCCCAGGAAGGCCGGGAGAGGTGGCTCAAGCCTGTAATCCCAGCACTTTGGGAGGCTGAGACAGGAGAATCGTGAGTTCAAAGCCAGCCTCAGCAATGACGAGGCGCTAAGCAACTCAATGAGACCCTGTCTCTACATAAAACCCAAAATAGGGCTGGGGATGTGGCTCAGTGGTCGAGTGCCCCTGAGTTCAATCCTCAGTATCACCCCCCCCCCCCAAAAAAGAAAAAAACCCAGGAAGACATGAACGAATGAGCTCATTTCACATAACAACAGACACCAGGGGAGAGAGCCAAGGGGCAATGTGGTCTCTGAAGGGAGAGGAGGGGCTGCCCCATGAGGCCATCAGGAGGCTTCTCTGATGGGGTGACAGTAGAGCTTCCTCCGTGAGGCAGGTAACCCCCAGCTGGATTTAAACCTGGGCCGTGGCATTAGACGATCCTACCCCTGACCCCAAGCCCCCGCTTGCCGTCTTATGTGGGTCACACAGAGCATCTGCCAGAGAACTCTCCCTGCCCCTCCCTCGTTGAGAATCCTGGCTTATGGGATGGGATCTGTCTTCCCTATGGCGCTGCCCTGCCCGACGCTAGGGCTCTGTGAACCTGGGCTGCAGGGAGGTTCTGCACTGGGAGGTGCATGCGGTGGCTCTGGGTGAGTCCCCTTTCCAGAGGGAGACAGAGTCCCAAAGAAGAGATGGGTCCTGCCAAGGGCTGCAGGTTGCAGCTGTGCGGATCGTGCTGGGCTCGAAGCTGCCCGACGGCGGGCACTGCTGGGACAGGAAGGGAGGGTGCCTGCTTCTAACTCACATAAAGGTGTGCGGGGGGCTGGCGGCGCCGAGCCTGGAGGAGGCTGGTGGCAGAGGGGAGAGTCTCCTCAGCTCCTGCTTCCTTTCTTTGTTCTGCCAGGCCCCTGCCCATGGCGGGCATTACCGTTTGAAGCCCACCCCTCTCCCTGATAGTCGCAAAGAAGGGCCTTTGCCCACCATCGGGGGCCTCCTGGGACAGCAGAAGAGGAAGGGAAGCAAGTCAGCCGGGATTCCTTGGGGTCTTTGTGGAGCTGACAGGCTGAGGGGTGGGCAGGGCCAGGGGCGGAAAGGCCCAGAAGCGCCTTATCTCTACTGGACCAGTGTCAGCTCCTGTCCCCAACCCGGTGGAGCTGCCAGCCCAGACTGGGGACTGCAGCAAATTTGCATTTATATTGGAGACTTCTGTTTCCAGGGCCTGGGGGGAGGAGGGGTGGCCACCGTGGTCAGCTGAGTGAAGATGTAGGAGGGGAGGGGCTCACAGCCCTGTCCTGCCAGGGGCACAGGAAGTGGCCACTAGGCTGGGCCTGCCTGGCTGAGGGAATCATGGCGCAGAAGGCTTTCTGGGCACGTGGCCGGGCCTCATAAGCTTGCTTGTCCATCCTCCCAGCCACTCGCCAACAGCAGCTGGGAGTTGGCTCTGCCCCACAGGCCTGGGAGAAAGGTCAGAGGCCTGTGCCAGCAAAGGACCAGGCGAGGCACAAGCACTCCTCTGACCAAGTGTCACAGTGTCCTCGATCCTCATGCACCCCTCAAGCCTGAAGTTGTCTCCACCATGAAAACCGAGGCTCAGAGGACGTTTCCTCCTCTCGCCTTTGGGGGACGCAGTGTCCCTCATCTGTGAGGTTCCATGTGGGCAAGAAGTGGAAGAAAGGAGGGAGGAAAGGAGGGCAGAAAGGGACAGAGCAGGGAAGACAAGGGGCACCAGCACCGGCAGAGCTGTCCCGCCCCCAGGGGTCTGGTTGCTTCGGGGCCCTGGTTCTGGTGGGGGTTCCTGGCCGTTGTGTGGAGTGGCGCCCCTTCCTCACCTACAGCTGAGCCGTCCTGGCCTCCAGTGGCAGGTGGAGCCTTGCTCCAGGTGAGGGACAGTGGCAGCCCGTTTGGGGCTCAGGGAGCGGCAGTCAGGACCCTTCCCCGATCCTCAGACTCGGCTCCGGTACCAGGGCTTTATCCTCATCCTGCGATGCATTGAGGCTTCACTGGTTCTACAGGGACTTTGCTCTTTGGGCTTCCTCGACTCTCCCTCCCCCACCCTCCAGACGGAGGCCTTGGCCCCCTTCCCCAGCCTGTGGCCGTGGGCTGCAGCTGACAAACCTCCTGGTCTTGCTCTCCGTCCAGCAGAATGAGCCCTCCCTGTCTGTCACCAAACAGTCAGGACAGCCTGTTCCACCTGGCAGGCTGGACTACTGCCCAGCTTAGTCTCCGGGAGTAAGGACCAGCTCTGACCACCCACAGCCTAGGTTCAAATCTTGGCTGTGTCTCTTCCTAGCTGTGTGGCCTGGAGCAAGACCCTTTGCCTCTCTGAGCCTTTAGCTCCTCAACAATAAGTGGGCGTCATGATAGGATCTGCCTCTGGAATTGCTCTATGAGATTGTACGTGGAAAGTGCTTGGCTAAGTGCCTGGTATGATATTAAGGCATATTAGCTCTTATCCTAGCTGTCCTTTGGTGCCTGTCCTGGCTTAGCTGGAATGTCAGGTTCCAGGGGCCTGTCCCAATGCTTCCTCCATTAACCCCTTCATGTCACTGGCATGGACTGGCTCAATGCGTACAGGCTTGAACCTGTAGGAACCTGTTATACTGCTGGGACTTTTAACGACTATGCAATGTGTACTTACGATGGGCCAGTGTTTATGATCCAAGCCATTTTAAAAATAAGACTATGGTAGGTGTGCTGGAGGCACCTGGAGTCCCTGCTGCTCAGAAGGCTTTGGTGGGAGGATTGCTTAAGCTCATGGGTTCAAGACTGGCCCGGGCAACATAGTGAGACCTTTTCTCAAGTAAAATGAAAATTACAAAATTCAAAATATGACTTCAAATTCCTTGAGGCGCCTCCCCTGGGGGGTGGGCTCCATGTCTCCTCCCATGACTGCTTTCAGGAATAAAAGGTGGCAGAAGTAACATCACTACTTGTGTCTCCTGAGGATAGGCCAGAGGTGGCCATGCTACTTCTGCTTGTCTCAGGGGATGCTCACTCTGGGAACTCAGCTATGAGGAAGCCCAGGACCCGAGGACAGGACATACTCTGGTCCATGGCATCAATAGTCAGTCTAGATGATTCTGGCCCCAGCCTTCAACTCTTCCCAGCTGAGGCTCCAGATACCACAGGGCAGAGGAAAGCCATCCCCAGTGCATTCTGTGTGAGTTCCTGACCTATAAACACAAGAAGATCACTCACAATCCATGTTTGGGGGCTGCTTGTTAATGCAGCAGTACAACTAGAGTCCCCATACTGACTCCTCCAAGCTCCACAACAACAGTAGGAAGTAGTGGTTATCACCATATCTATTTCACAGATGAGGAAGTTAAAACCCAATATGCTTTAACAAGTTAGCTGAGGTCATAGAGCTCACGAGAGGGAGAGCTGGGATCTGTGCCCATGAGTGTGACTTGAAGCTGAGATCTGAAGAATCAAGCAGGGGTCACGTCCTACAGGGCCTGGTGGGCCAGAGAGCAGATCGATGTCATCTAGGGGGCCTTGGGGGCTGTGCGAGGATGCTGAGATGGCATCTGTGAGATCAGGAATGAGCACCAAGAAGCTCGCTTGGGTGCAGAGTACAGGGTGGGTGAGAAGGGGCTAGAGGTGGTCCATGAGGATGGACAGTGCCACCTCGCGACTGCCACCATCCTCTCTGCCAGGACAGCAGGAGGAGGCCTGGCCTCAGACCCTGAGGGGGTCTGTACCTGTCAGAGTTCGGTCCAGCCAATTCTGGTGAGCTGACCTGGGTCATGCCCTCAGATGGGCAGAGCTGGGTGATCAGGGCCAAGAGCCTCACAGCAGGTACGGACAGGAAGACCCAGAAGCAACCTCTGCCCTGTGTACCTCCAGGTGGACCACGGGGCACCAAGACCCTCTGTGCCAGGTGGGTCTATTTGATTTGGAGTTGGCCATGAGTGGTAGGCAACCCACAAGAACAGTACTTACAGGAGACAACACTGATTTCCTTTTCTCAGAAGCAGTCTGAGGCTGGCAGTGCCAGGTGGGTGCCATGGCTTCTTGATCCTCAGGGACCCAGGCCTCGTCTGTCCTCTTGTTCCACCCTAAACACTTCATGGTCCCAAATGGCTGCTCATTTGCCAGTCATCACGTCCACATTCCAGCCAAGGGGAAGGATGAAAAGAAAGACTCCTCCCAGAAATCGAAGGTGCTGCTCTGCCTACATCCTCTGGGCTGGACCTAGCTGCAAAAGAGGATAGGAAATGTGGTCACCCTTCTGGGTGCTCATGTACCCAGGTACTCCTGGGCTCCTCTGATACTGAAGGAGAGGGAGGTCATGGACTTCGGAACCCCCAGCCAGCCACACCTGGCATCTGGAAGCTAGAGTGAGCTTTTTAAAATTTTGATTGTGTGTGTGTGTGCCGAGAATTAAACCCAGGGCCTCAGGCTGCTAAGAATGCACTGTACCTCCGAGCTACATCCGCACCCCTCCAAGCCCTAGGGTGAGCATGTTAAAATTAGTTACCAAGTCCTCTCGCTTCCCTGTTTAAAACCACCCTGAACTCACCAGCCTCAGCAAGGGCGAGGTGCTAAGCAACTCAGTGAGACCCTGTCTCTAAATAAAACACAAAATAGGGCTGGGGATGTGGCTCAGTGGTTGGAGGGCCCCTATGTTCAATGCCTGGTAACAGAAAAAAAACAAAAACAAAACCACGCTGAGGCTCCTACTCTCCTAGGATGAAAGCTAAATCCTCAGGCTATCCCAAAGGGGCTGCCTGATCTCACCCTTACTTCTTGCTCCAGCCTCATCCGGGTCCCCCAGCCGCATCCTCCCCATCCACCTCCAATGCTGAGCTCCCTCCCCCACCTTCATCTCGTGTTTCCCTGTGTCTTTTGATTATTTGGGTTGGCGAATCCAAATAATCAGACATGAATGATCAGCCACAGAGGCAGTGAATAAAGCCCTACTATGTGCCGGGTCCTGGGCAAACATTTTCTTATTTTAATCTGAACAACAAACCCATCCATCAGGTTGGGACACTCAGGAGACAAAGAATCAGAGAACTTGCTGGTGGAACTGTGTCCTGATGGCCTTCCGCAGTAGCTTCTTACAAGAAATGACATTCACAGGTGTGGCATTCGACATCATCTCAGGTAGTCCTCACAGCGACTGCGTGCCTTTTGCCAGTGAAGAAATGGAGGCTCAGAGAGGTGCAGGAATTTCCCTAAGGTTGAACAGCCAGGTGGTAGCCATAACCTAAGTGGAATCCAAGTTTTCCTACTGCTTGCCTCCTGGTAACTGTATCATCAGCCTTACCTGGAAATGAGTGAGAATGGGCCACACTTGACCCTCCATGGTCCTGGTGAAGGTGACAGGGATTCCAAAGTTCATCTTTCAGAGAAGAAGCTGAAGGCCCCAGGAGGGAAAGAACTTGCCACGAAGGGACTCAGCTCTCCCAATCCTAGTCCAGAGCTCTTGCAAATTCTGCTCATCCATGCAAAAAGTCTTTATCGAGCACCTACTGTGTGCTGATGCATTGCTAGCCCATGGGAACACAACAAACGTGAATCCCCTGGGCCCCTGGGACTTACAGTCTAGGGCAGGGTGGCAACAGGAGCGACCACCACTCACCAAATAAATAAGCAGCAGCCACTGCCTTCCCTTTTCCTTTCTGTCCTTCCACAAATATTTATGGAGAACCATTTTGCTATAAGGCAGACAGGGTCTTGAGTCTCCCGCAGGGGCATGTCGCTAAACAAAGTTCAGGTTGCATTAATAGCTGATAAAAAACAAAACAAAACAAAACAAGGTCAAAGTGCCAAGGAGCAAGGCGTGAAGGGAAGTGGTAGTTTTCTTCAGATGGGGGTCAGGGAAGGCCTCTGGAGGAAACACCTCCCGATTCAAGACCCCAAAGGTGCTGAGGGCCAAGCAGGGTGTTTCAGGCAGAGGGGACAGCAGGTGCCAAGGCAGAGGTAGGACTGAGCTTGGGGTGTGGCTGGAGCAGGGTGAGGGAGGGCGGTTCAGAGGGGGTGGTTGGCAGGAGGGAGGGGCTGGAGAAAGTGGGGGCATGCCAGGTGATGAATGGAGGGAAGGAATGGCTGGCCACACAGGCACCCCTCAGGGGGCCTAGTCCTCTCTGCATCTGGGGGTTTCCCAGCCAGACTCCTGATGGTGAGGGCCCAGCACCTGGTGCTGCTGGCCTCTGCAGAAGTAAAGCTCCTTCCCCCCTTCACCCAGGCCCCCTCGGGGGGTGCCTCCACCTGCAGAGCCCAGGCGGCCATTGTGTGTTGGCTGTGGCGGGCACACCTGGTGCTCTTCAGCCTGCTGGCTGCCCTGATTTAGGGGCTCATCCTGCCTGCTCCCTGAAGTCTACCAGCTGGGAAGAGGCTGGCCAGGGAGGAGGACGCAAGCGTGGAAGCCCCCCAGCTCCTCAAAGGCTCACTGGGCCATTTTGGAACCCCAGGTCTCCCTTCCCCATCCATCCTTGGGTAGCGAGGAGACTGAGTCTAGGGGAGGAATCGAGATTGAGCTGCTAGGCTTAAAAACGCTCTCTCCCTCTCTCGGCCTCAGTGCCTACAGCAAAAGGTCAACCTGGACAGATTGCGGAGTGGACTCCGGAGCCAGCCCGCCTGAGTCTGAATCTTCAAGAGGCTGTTTGAACTGAGCTGATACTTGACCTTTCCGTGTCTCAGTGTACCCGTCTATAAAAAGGGGCTATAATAATAGCATTTATTTCAAGGGCTATGTGAAGATTGAACAAATGAAATGTCTGTCCCTTATAACGGTGCCTGCCCCTTGGTAAGGGTCATAGATTTAACCTCTGAGAACGCTGCACTGTAAAGACTGGGTGGAGAAAACTGAGTTCATTTGTTTGCAAACTTTTCTTTTTTAAACACGAGCTCTGCATCACTCAAGAGAAATTTTACTCAGAGCCCCAGCTGTTCAAAGGGGTTGGGAGGGGAAAGGAGGGGGGTGCCTGCCCCACCTGCTCCCCTATCTCTTTGCCTGCAGCCCCCACAGGGGCTTACTGGAGCATAATTTGAAACCCTCTGCTCAGTTTTTTCCCCTTGACTCATGGTGAGGGAAACTGAGACTCAGAGAGGGGCAGGATCAGCCCAGAGTGAGTGGCCCAGCCTAGCCTAGAACCGAGATCTCCTGGTTTTCTCTGTGCAAGACAAGGGACCGAGGCTCGGAGAAAACCTAAGACCAGAAACCTCTTAGGGGACTGGGTGCATTGTGGCATCAAGTCATTAGTATGCAAATGAGATGCAAACTAATGCAAAACAGCATGTTTTATGCTAATTTGCAGAGTCGAGAGCGACGACATTTTTGGTAATAGGGCAGCAGTCCTGGTCCCTGGGCATTGCCGAACACGCGTCCTTTTTTCTTTTTTCTTTCATTATTATGATCAGGCCCATAAATCTTGGTTTGGCTGAAACCCCACCCCTTCTTGCCTGGAAGCCTGGCTCCTGTCACCCTCAAAGGCTTCCTCGCCAGTCCTGTGGACCGGCCAGGGCCCAGACACAGGCCTGGGCAGTGAGTCATAGAACAAGGAATCAGGAGCCACCAGTCAGAGCCAGGGGGTAAGCCGGCCAGCCTGGCCTGGAAGCTACACTGGAGGAGGGGCCGTGGCACCTCCTCTGAGCTCCTTGGTCACTGAGACTTGTGCACCATTTTCTCTGCCACTCTGGGAGGGCAGGCTTGCTCTTTTTTTTCCCAGGGTGCTCAGTACCTGGGACCCAGGTTTGGCGTAGGTCTGGTGTTTGAGGATGAGCCTGGATTGGACTCTAGGAGCACAGCGGGCAGGGAACCTGTGATCTCTGAAGCCGCGCAGCCTCAATTCCAGCCCTGGCTCCCCTCCTTCCTGAAAAAATAACATCATAGCTAAAATTCACGGGGCCCTCCCCATTCCTGTGCTTGGCTTTGAGCTTGTCCTCTCTGCTCTCACTGGTCACATCCCATAAGGTGTCATTTTGTAGAGGAGAGAGGTAAATGATTGTCCAGAAAGTTCCTCACCCAGCAGCGACTTGAAGCCACTCAGCAGAGTTGCTGTTACAGGCTACCTGGGTCTCTTCCTGTGCCATCAGCCAACCTGCGACAGCAGTAAACTGAACCTGAGCCTTGTGCTCCTGGAAAGCGGCAGTGATTAAGAAATCCCCAGCTATTTGCTGTCAGAAGTACCCCTACCCTTTGCTGTGCAAAGAAATGACTTTCCAAAATAAAGCACCTTTTCCCCATAACCTAGATAAGACTCCATCCACTCAGAAGCCTGGGAGACAAGTCCCTCCCTGTCCTGTGACCTTTCTCCTTTTGCCTGACCTCCCATTCTTTGTCTGATGGTTGATTAGCTGAGATTGGAACCCTGGGTCCCCTGCATGTCCCTTCTGAAACTAGCTAGACACAGAGATAAGCATTTCCTCTCCAGCTGACTGATAGGGACCTGCTCTGGGTGGCAAGGCCATCCCAGTTCCAAATCCCTCACCTATAACTTCTCCCCTCCTCCCTGCCAGGACGCTGGGATCTTGGGTGCTCTCCTCTCAATACCTCGGATAATGTCATCTTCCCAGTAGACATTATCCCATTTCATCTTTTTTTTTTTTAATATTTTTTTGGTCATAGATGGACGCAATATCTTTATTTATTTATTTATTTATTTTATGTGGTGCTGAGGATGGAACCCAGTGCCTCACGCACGCGAGGCAAGCGCTCTGCCACTGAGCCCCAGCCCCAACCCCCATTTCATCTTTGACACTTGCCCCCAGGTGTATTTTCCACCTAAGGCTCGGGGCAGTTGAGAGCCTTTATGTCATCGGTGCACTTTCTAAGCATATCTGTGCCTCGGGTTCCTCTATAACACGAACTCTCCCAGACCCTACTCCTCTGGTTGAGCGGTGAAATAGACGACCACAGGGAAAGGCAAGGTGGCCTGGAGCAGCGCTGGAGCCCTGAGGGTGCGCCCCAGACCCGTCGACCACCGCGCTTCCAGGAGAGAAGCGGCGCCCTGAGAGGGGACCAAAGCTGCGGGGAGACGCACAGCTGGCGAAAGCGGGGGCCGTTCCCGCGCACGTCTGACCATCTCGGTCCCCAGCGTTGGGGGAGCCCCGGGTCCCCCCACCGCGCCTCGCGATCGTAAGCTGGAGCGGGGAGGAGGGTGCCCCCTCGCCTCTCCCCGCCTCCCCGCCGCCTGCCTTTGATTGTGGCAAGCAGCGAGTCGCGGAGCAAATTAACTTTTTGCACACTTCATTATGCGCCGCCCCGCGTCCCCCGGGGCCGTGGCCCCGCCCCCGCCCCGCGCCGGCGACTTGATTGGGCAATTAATCTTGGCGGCCCGCGGCCCCCGCCCGGCCCGGGCCTTTGTGCGCCCCAGCGCGGGCCGCGCCGCCCGGTCTGCTCGCGCTGATAAGGCGCCCCGCGCCCGCCCCGCCTTTGTCAGGGCGCCCGCCCGGCCGCGCCGCCGTCTCGCACCCCGTCAGCGCCCCCGCCCCGCGCCCCGTCCATCTGTCTGCGCCGCGCCAGCCCCCGCGGCCCGGCGGGGAGGCGCGCTCGGGCAGCCAGCCAGCACCCCGCAGCCCGCCGCCCCAGGTGGCACAGCGACCCCCCAGCCCAGGACACACGCGAGGGCGCGCACGCGGGGTCGGCCAATGAAACAGCGCGGGAATAATTAAGAAAGGGAGGGCGCCAGGCAAGGCCGCAGTGAGGAACATGGGGGTGTGGGGAGAGTCCCGGCAGCACCCAGAAAACGGGGAGTTCCTGCCACCCAGCCGGTACCCCAAGTGTGCAATACCTAGTCGTTGGCTCCAGTGGCTGGGGGCAAGGAGTGTCCCTGGGAACCTGGCCGGTGATCCCCACCTCTTTGTGCGTTTTTTCTGGGGTTTTGCCTGCAGTGGACCCAGCCTCAGAAAGAGCCCGCGATGGAGAGAATGTTAAGAGCCAGGCGCCTGGACAGAGAGCGAATCCTGGGCCAGTTTAGACACTAATCACAGGGGTCCAGAAAGGGGTCACCTGTGGAGCTGGGTGTCAGGAGCCGCTCTGTGCCCCAGGTGGTGGCGGTGATGAGCTGAGACCAGGCTGGCACCGTGAGTGCTCCCAAGTGTGGCTCTTGGTATTGTCTGTGGTTTTCCCTGGATGGGCTCAGCAAACACTGAAAGCGGGTGTCTCTGGAAGGAGGCTCTTGAGTTCCATCCAGCACATGGACCAGTGGGCTGGAGGGTGGAGTCTGGCTCAAAACCTGTGCACAGCTTGGGCGCAGGCCTGCGAGTCTGTGGGCCTTGGGAAGCGGCTGCCCCCACGTGTGAGGGTTTGGGTGAAGAACTCACTGTCTTCCCTAGTTCCCACAGGCGGGTATGACCTAGGGTGTGAAGCATCCCTGTGTCCAGGGCTGGGAAAGCAGCATCATTCACTCAGTCCAGGAGCAAGGCAGATTGAAGGTGCTTATGTTGTGGAGTGTGCTGCAGGGCCACTGGGTGTTGGGGGCAGTTCTGAGTAGAGCAGAGGCTGCTGGCTCCTTTCTCAGACTTGCTGTCTAGTTTAGGAGGTGCATGACATATATAGTAGGTGAGTGAGTGAGAAGAGCTGTACCTCAGGACAAAAGAGCACAACTGAATAGGTGGGCAGCTCCCCCTTGCTGGACCCCCACCTTGCCCACCCTCACTGGAGTGTTCCATTGCTGGAGCAGTGAAGGCTACATTCCCCAGAGCCCTAGGTCCACTCTGACCCTGTGTATCCTCTCTCTCCACTCCCTGGGCTCTAGTCCCTAGCCAGTTCTATAGCAGCTTGGGATGATGAGCAGGCCTCAAGCCTCTTCCCTGATCCCTGAGGAGATGGTAGTGAGAGTGGTTCCCTCTGATAATGACAGACTCCAGTCTTGCATGACCACAATGCCTCATGAGCCTATAGTCCAGAAGGGGCCCTGTGAGCAGGAGCTGGATTAAAATGGAGAAAATACAGCTTCCCTCCCTCTTCTCCCCCCTCCTCCCTCTCCCCCTTCCTCTCTCATTCCTGCAGCTCCTGAAACCAAGGGTGAGTAGCTTCTCTGTGCTTTTGCCTTGCTGAGCTTAATTAGCTGAGTGAACACCTCCCATGGATAGTAAAGTAGGGGACACCCAGAACCGGCAGGTGGGATGTAGAAAAGTGTCACTTGGCCCTGACTGCCCCACCCCACCCCAGCCCCTACATATGAGGATTAGAGTCCTTATCTCTTCTGGTCCCTGGTTCTGATGTTCTGACTCTAAACATTCTAAAAGTCCAACATTATGAGCTTTTGACTTTCTAGAATTTTCACATCCTGTGCATCTTACACAAATACTCTGGAGTTCTTTGCTTTCTTCCTTTATACTCTAGAAGGCTGAGGCTCTGATACAGATCTTGCTGGTGTGTCTGCTCATTCAAGTAACAATAGAGAAAGATGACCCTCGCGGTCCCAGAATACTATTTATGAAAATAGCAACCAACGTTCTTTCAATGTTTTTTTTTTTCCTTTGGACAAGTATTTTTTTGAAAAATCTTCTAAGTGCCAGACACAGTTCCCAGCATCATACAAATAAAGGAAATGAATAAATATTATGTTAGAAGACAATGTGTGCAGGACGGATACAGGAGGACTCACTAAGAAGTGACATTTCATTTTTTTCTACTTGTTCTTCTGATTATTGACATTTGATATTTTCAATATTTGTGGATTTATTTCTTCCTGAAAGTCTATCAGTTTTTGCTGTCTGTATTTTGAATCTCTGCTACTGAGGCACACATATTTAGAACTGTTATATGCTCTAGATTAATTAACGTCTTTAGCATTATGAAATGAATTTATCTGTCCCTGGGAATATTCTTTGCTCTGAAAGCAACTTTATCTGATATTAAACTAGCCACTCTAATGTTCCTTGTTTTCTTTTTTGTACTGGGGATTGAAGTTGGGGTGCTTTACCACCTAGGTACATCCCCAGTTCTTTTTAATTTTTAATTTTGAGGTAGGGTCTCTTTAAGTAGCTGAGGCTAGCTTCCAACTTGTGATCCTCCCTCCTCAGCCTCCTGAATGGCTGGTATTATAGACATGTGCCCCCATGCCTGGCTCTAGTGTTTGTTTGTTTTTTTGATTACTGTCAAAGTGATATATCTTTTTCCATCCTTATACTTGAACTTTTGTATTTAGAATGTGCTTTTTTTGGGGGGTAGGGGTACTGGGGATTGAACTCAGGGCACTCGACCACTGAGCCACATCCCCAGCCCTATTTTGTGTTTTATGTAGAGACAGGGTCTCACTGAGTTGCTTAGGGCCTCACTGTTGCTGAGGCTGTCCTTGAACTTGTGATCCTCCTGCCTCAGCCTCCCCAGCCACTGGGATTACAGGCTTGCGCCACCTCGCCCAGCCAGTTTGGGTCTTTATATATCTTCGGTGTCCCTCCCTCCCTTTAGGACATACAGCCATATGGAAAAATTGTAGTAATTCTTTTAATGTTTTTGTCCGCTACTGCTGGGTCAATTCCAGTGGATTGTCTAGCCTCCTCTCTATGGGACACGTTACCCTGCTTCTTTGCATGCCTGGTAAACTTTGGATGCCAGACACTGTGAATTTCACCCTTGCTGGGTGTTATATATTTTTATATTACTATAAACCTTCTTGCATTTTTCTCTGAGATGCAATTAAGTTACTTAGAAACAGTTTGATCCTTTGTAGTCTTGCTTTTATGATTTGTCAGGTGGGTCCAGAGCAGTGCTCTGTGGAGGGTTAATTATTTCTCGCGTGAAGAAAAACCTTCCCGAGCCCTGTAACCAGTGCCCGGCAATTATGAGTTTTTTCTGTCTGGCACTTTTTTCAGTCCCAGGTGAGTGCTTGGCACTGTTTTCTAATCTTTTCAGATGCTCTTACCCGGCCTGGAGTAGTTTTGTCATACAAAAGCAGCAACCGGAGCTCAGCCTCTTGCTCAAGGGGGCTTTCTTTGGATGTCTGGAATTTTATCTCTGCATAACCTTCTCCTCTTTTCTTTTTCTTTCTTTCTTTTCTTTCTTACCAGAAATTGAACTCAGGGGCCCTCAACCACTGAGCCACATCCTAGCCCTATTTTGTGTTTTATGTAGAGACAAGGTCTCACTGAATTGCTCAGGGCCTCGCCTTTGCTGAGGCTGGCTTTGAACTCTCGATTCTCCTGTCTCAGCCTCCCAAAGTGCTGGGATTACAGGCGTGCGCCACTGCACCTGGCAACCTTCTTCTCTTAATATCCTGACCTGCACACTCTGCCCTCCTTGCCTTTCCTGGACTCCCAGGTTCATTTCTATAACTCGGAGACTCTCCCAGGTCCCTTCAGCGCTCCTCCCTGCACTAGCATCCACAAACTCTCCCCAGACTGTAAACTTGGATCATCTACAGGCCTAATTTGTTCCCCATCTCTCAAGGACCACTATCCTTTGTTGCTTGATGCTCAGGGTCTTGGAAATGATATCATCATGTATTTTGCCTCTTTTTTTTGGTACTGGAGATTGAACTCAGAGGTACTCGACCACTGAGCCACATCCCCAGCCCTATTTTGTGTTTTATGTAGAGACAGGGTCTCACTGAGTTGCTTAGTGCCTCACCATTGCTGAGGCTGGCTTTGAACTCGCAGTCCTCCTGTCTCAGCCTCCCTAAGTGCTGGGATTACAGGTGTGTGCCACCGTACCCGGCTTATTTTGCCTATTTTACTTATTTGTTTGCTATTTTTTTTCTCTGTTACTCTGTCTTCATTGGAAGCAGATGTCAGAAGGTGACATTGGATCACACTTGGGGTATGGAGTGAACTGTGAGGACATGAGGTCGGGGGAGAGGAAGAGGATTCCGGGCAGTGGCCACAGAGAGTACAGAGGCCTCTGCTCTGTGCCTGGGGTGCCTGAGGACCAGAGAGACACCAGAGGACATGGTGTCTGGAGCAGAGGGTTCTGGGGAGGGAGTGGGGAGCAGGAGGGAGGAGGTACCGGCTCCTGCAGGACCTGGAAGACCACAGTAAGGATCTTGACTTTTATATCAAATGAAATGGGAGCCGTAGGAGGGCGAGGCAGAGAGTGGACATCTCCAAATGGGCAGAATTGACCGCAATGGCAAGAGTGAAAATCAGATGCCTGTTGGGAGCCTGTGCAGGGTGCCTGGCGAGAGGTCATGGGGACTCAGACACTGCTAAGGGGATTGCTCACTGGGGAGACAGGGCGGCTAAGGGAGGCCCTGGGTTCTGTCATGCTCAGTGTCTTGATCTGGGTGGGTCTATTGAGCCAATGCATGAACGTAATGCGTCAATCTGAAAAATAAAACAGAGAGATGCTGGTGGCTTGGACCAGGCTGTCATCGGGAGCAGTGGGGTGTAATGGGTGAATCTGGATCTCCAGCGTGATTTGTAGATACACCTAATGTTAGAGAAGAATCTAGGGTAATGTAAAGGTTTGCAGTGGAGCTGCAGTAAATATTAAGTGCCCACTGTGCATCGGCCTTGGTCTTTATAACTGTGCGGCCTTAGGTAAGTTGTGTCTTCTCTTAAAACCTCCGTTTTCTCAGCAGTAAAAAGGACAGGCGGGAGAGGAAGAGGATTCCAGGCAGTGGCCACAGCAAGTACAAAGGCCTCCCCCTCTGTGCCTGGGGAGACATCAAGGTGGTCAAAACCTCAGGCAGTCTGGATTTGAATCGTGGCTGTGTGACACTGTGACGGGTGGCTTAACGTCTCTATACCCCAGTTTCCTCACTTGCAAAAGGGGCCTAATAAATGTATCTGCTTCCTAGTGTATGTGTGAGCATGAAATGAGTTAATATCTGTAAAGCTTTTAGAACAATGCTTGGCCCATCGTATGAGCATCCTTAATTGATAACCATGAAATAAAAGAAAGGCTTGCCTCCTGAGAGATGAGAATTTGACAGACTGCAAAGAACTTTGTGTGTGAACTATGGCTGCCTGCCTTGGGCAAGCTGTGGGTGAAGGGCTGATTCTTTTTTGGGAGGGGGGTACTGGGGATTGAACTCAGGGGCACTCGACCACTGAGCCACATCCCCAGCCCTACTTTGTGTTTTATGTAGAGACAGGGTCTCACTGAGTTTCTTAGCGCCTCGCTGTTGCTGAGGCTGGCTTTGAACTCTTGATCCTCCTGTCTCAGCCTCCCTAAGTGCTGGGATTACAGCTTGCGCCACCGCGCCCGGCTGGAAGGGCTGATTCTGGTGCTGACTACATGGTATCACCTCTCTGGGCCTCAACTTCTCCGTCTGTCAAATGGAGAGAGGATCTAGGACCTGCGTTCCTGTGTCCATCCAGGGGCAGTGGGGCTAAGCACTGCGTGCCTGTCGTGGGTCCTGGGGAGGCGTAAGGGGGACAGTATCTGAGAGCTCTTGCCAGCGTGCCTGCCACATAGTGTGGGGTCTGGAAATGTGCCTGAAGTCATTGTCACTGTTGTTCTGGCCCCGACAGTCCAGGGTTCCCCAAGGCAGGGCCAGGTGGAAGGCCTAACTCCTCATCCTCCTGCCAGCTTAGAAAACCAAAGGCAGCTGTGTGACCTTTGGCCAGTGTCCACCTGCCTCTGAGCTCTGTCTGCAGGGCTGTGGCATCAGCGGGAAGAACGGAGATGGTACCTGCCAGAGAAAGAGGCCTGGGAGCCTCCACACCCCAGGGACAGGCTGTGGTCACTTCCAGGAGCTCTTGAAGATCTCTACCTTCCAAGGCCACCAACGCCCCTACCACGTGTGATGAATTCAGAATCATCCCTGCCACCTGCTGGGGCCTGGGCGAGCCTCCACGGCCCTCAGCCCCACAGTTTCCCCCTTCGCCTCCTGAGGCTGGAGCAGCTTAGTTGGAGGAGGAGGCTCCCCATGTGGGGGCGAGTGTTGGCCTAAGCTGGGGCAGGGCCTCCACCTGGGCCAAGCTTGGGAGGGAAGTGCAGCTGGGTGGGATGAGCCACCTCCTGGACCCTTCCCCACGGGGGATCCAGAAGCACTCATGAGCTTAAAGACCTCTTCCTTGGTTCTGAAGGTGGAGGCCAGGCTGGCCAGCGGAGGCTGGCCGTCTTGGGATGTGCTGACCTTTTGCTGCACAGGTTGGCAGAGAGAGGGAACAGAGATGAGTGGGGACAGGAGTCCTGGAGAGCCAGGGAGCACCCAGGGACAGGAGGGAGGATGGCAGGGCTACATGTGGCCTCCCTCTGGAATTTGGGACCGTCCCCTCAATGGGAGTTGGAGCGCCTTTGGGTTCTTGTAGAGAGGAGGGAGAGAGGGGCCAGCGGTGGCACTCACACACTCTCTCTCTCTCTCTCTCCCCCCACGTCCCGGTGACATCACAGGGCTGGTGACAGCGGCTTTCAGCTGAGGGCCTCAGGAGACTGCTGAAATATAGGTGCCCCCTTTCTGCCCCTGAGTGTGGGCGGTGCCCGAGGGGGTCCCTGACTTACAAGTTCCCAGTGTGCCGTGCTGCGGGTCTGGGGACGCACTTTGAGAACCACTACTCCTTTAAGTAGTTGTGGGTTGGGGCTCCCCAAGGGCAGGTCCTGAGATGGGGCTGGGAGAGGAAAGCCTATTGGGCTGGGGTGCCCCTAGGAGATGAGGCAGGAGGAGCGGGGTGGGCAGGGAGACCACCAGACTGGGCAGAAATGGCCGGGCCTGGTTCCTCTGCGGGCTAGGCCTGGCCTGACAGCCTGGGAAGGGTGTGACCTCGACCCAGAAGCTAAGGTGGACTCTGCAGGTGCTGCCCTGGAGACTGTCAGCTCAGCAACCCCAGGACAAATTCCTTCTAGAAGGGAGATGAGCAAGTGCCCCTTCCTGGCTGCCACAGGTGTCTGCCATGTGCCAGGCCCTTGGTGGAACATCTGCCTGGATGAATGTGGTTATAGGCTCAGAGCAACTGGATGACACGAATATAATTGGCTCCATTTAGTAGATGCGGAAACTGAGGCTCTGAGGAGCTAAGCCATCTGCCCAGCCGCTGTGTCAGGATTTAACCTTCTTGGGCCTTAGAACTCACTCCTCTGAGGTTCCCCCGAGAGTGAGGTGAAGGACAATAGCCCTTTTTATGTCTGGGGATGCCTGACCTTGCAGATGAGGGAGGTGGAGCATCTGGGATTTGAACCCTGCTCTGATCCCTCTTCTCATTTCTTTTTTTTTTTTTTAAGTATTTTTTTTAAAATATTTTTTTAGTTGTAGATGGACACAATGTCTTTATTTTATTGCTTTGTATGTGGTGCTGAGGATCGAACCCAGGGCCTCACGCATACAAGGCAAATGCTCTACCGCTGAGCTACAATCCCAGCCCCCTCTTCTCATTTCAAGAGGCTGCCCTTGAAGACTTCCTGGGGACATCACAACAGAACCCTGGGGCAGGAAGGGGCCTCCCTGGCACTTGACCAATGGGACATGGAAGCCAGGGAGGTGACTCGCCATGCCTCCGTGTCTCTCTGTGCCCTGGAGGGGCCCCTGTTGTGTGTGGGGTATAACTCCAGTCATTGAAGCATTCAGAACACAGTGACAGACACCTGCTGAAAGTCGGTCCCCACCCCAGAGCACAGTGTCGCAAGAGGAGACGGGCGTGTGTGGTCTGGGTAGCCAAGGGAATGGACAGCACTGGGGAATGGGGGGGGGTTGGGAGGCTCCCTGGGGGAGGGAGTCTAAGGGAAGAAGAGGGGAAGGCATCTGAGGGTGAGGGAAGAGAAGACACAAAGCGTGGAGCTGGAGGCAGGAAATGGCTGGAAACTCAGCAAGCAGGGACACCGGAGGGGAGGACACTCTGGCCAGAATAAACGCAGAGTGGGAGAGTGACCCGGGGGGCTGGGGACCGAATCCTGGACTTGACATGTGGTCCTGCCTCCATCTGGGGCAAGAGCACCCTCTGCCTCAGACCTCTGACCTGCAGGGCTCTGAGCATCCCTGGCTTTCCCCTCACCCCCTGACTCCTCTGTGGCCTCCTTCTCTTGAGGACCTTCTCCTCCTGATCTTCTTGCCCTTGTTGAATTTTACTCAGGCTGATAACCTGTGTAGCTTGTAGGATGTTATGGGCTGGACCACAGTACAACTCTCGAGGCTAGACCATAAACGGTGCTGTGGCCTCCACCCTGGGCTCTGGGTTCAGTGACTCTGGGGAAGCAGCTGCCATGCTGTGAAGTCCCTTAGGCCACCTGTGCCAGGGCAACATGGAGAAGAGCCGAGGTCCCACTGGTGGTCTGCACCAATTTACCAATTGTATGAAACAGTACCTGGTAAGCAGCTCCTCTGCTCCAGTCAAGCCTTCGAATGAGCACAGCCTGGGATGACCCAGCCAGGCTCATTCCAAGATGCTGACCCAGAACAACCAGCTGACACACTAAATCATTCTAACTCCCAGGGAGGCTTGTTGCATAGCCTCCGATAATGGGGGTGTCTGTGTGCTCTTTCTTGCCCTCTTTATGTACCCACTGTCCTCTGAGGACAGTCTGCTGAAAACCAGAGGCCCTCCTCCAGAAAAGCTGAGGTAACACAGAATTTAATTGGGGTGCAATTTCAAAGGGATCTCAGGACACCTGAAGCTGAACCCTAAACCCCCATGTCCCAGTCTCCCTGGGTTCCCCCCTGAATACACAGCCTGACTGAGGAGTGTCTGCTCCTGCAGGGGCGTATTGGCTCCTGCAGATGACAGGGTCCTGCTGACTGCAGTACTGCTGGGTCTTTGACTTGGCCAGGGCTGGGTGCACGGAGGCCTCCACTTACTTCTCTTCTCTGTGCTCTTGGCAGGCTGTCCCTGCGGAGGAGACCAGCAGGCGTCCAGGCTCTGGGGAGGTTTAGCTGTAAGAGGAGCAGGAGCAGGGCCTGTGTGTGTATGTGGCGTCCCCAGCCTGGCCTGTAGGTTGCTGATGTTGATTCTTGGCTGATGCCTCCTCCTTTAGAGGCTGGGGAATATGGAGGCTGAGGAAGCAGTGCCCAGAGCCAGACTGTGGCCTGAGTCCAGGAGTCAGAGCTCACCAGCCTTGGGACCTAGGGGACTAACTTCACCCTTTTCTCTCAGGCTTCTCACTCAGGGTTGGGATGACAAGGACACCCTGAAGGCGCTGTGGGGCTGTCCCGAGCCCCCAGCAAGGCAGTGCCCCAGCTCCTTGCTCAACAACCCTCTGGTCCTTCACCTCAAACTTCCTTCCTGGTTCTGGCAGCTGCTGGGCCGCCAGCCCCTGCCGTGGAAGTCTCTACAGCTGGTGTCACCCTCCCTGGTGTGCCAGTCAGGCTGTCCCAAGCCTAGTGTGCAGCAGTCAGGAAGCAGCAGAGCATGGTGGGAAGCGGGAGTGGGGAGCAGTGGGCAGACTATGCCCACCAGGCCTCCAAGGACAGGCCTCCTTGCCTCCACGACTCTCCTGCCTTTTTCCTCCTTCACCATCTCTCTGTTTTTCATATATTCTTTTTCCTTCTTTCTTTCTCCTCCCTCTTGTCTCCCCGTCAAGGTGCTGCCTCTTGGCCTGGCAGGCTGGCCCCTGGGCACTGGGCGGTGCTCCCTATGCACCCTCCACCTTCTTCCTTTGCTGCTTATGCAGTGTCTTCCTCCTCCTCTCCAAAGATCACGCTCCACTCTTACCTCTCTCTGCCAGGCATCTTGGGCCTGTGTCCTGCCCCTGCCCTTCCCTGCTGTCCCATCCTCTCGTGCACAGATAGAGTGGGGAGGCCGGGCGGGGGCCAGGCTGCCCACGAACATTTGCACAGCCAGGTGGCTGGAGCTCTTCCCTCGGCCCCGCCCACGGGAGCCTGCAGAGCTATCTCTGTGCCACTGGGTGACAGCCTGTCTTGGCACCTCGTTTGGCAGAGCCGTGCAGCTGGCTCTTCCAGGGTGCCCTCAGAAGGCAGGGTGCTCTGGGGCTTTCTCGTCATCCACCCGCAGGACCCTGCATAAAGGGACACGTCCCAGCCTGGGCTGAGCTGCCCGCCCATGCTGCTCCCTGGGATCCACAGGGCCCTGGTGCTCGGCAGGGGTCCAATCGAGGACAAGCACCAGCAGGGCATCGGCCAGCCCCCAGTCCTTGCTCTTTCAGGCAATTCTAAGTGCAGATTCTTTTCATCTTCCTAGCAACCCTGTGTGGTGGGAACTGTGCCATCCGCCATTGTAGAGATGGGCAAACTGGCCAAGGCGATCACTCCAGGCTGAATGAATGAATGAAATAATAACTTGGCTGGTATCTCCATCTTCTCCTTTGAGAGTATTGTCCCCATTTTCCCTATGAGGCAAGCAAAGTAGCTAAGGTCACACAGCCAATGGGTTGACACCAAGCTCACTTTTAAAAAATTTTTTTGTATCAGGGATTGAACCCAGGGGTGCTTAACCACTGAGCCACATCCCCATCCCTTTTTAATATTTTATTTAGAGACAGGGTCTTGCTGATTTGCTCAGGGCCTAGCTGAGTTGCTGAGGCTGGCTTTGAACTTGCGGTCCTCCTGCCTCAGCCTCCTGAGCCACTGGGATTACAGGCTATTGCCACCACACCTGGTGCTAAGCCACTTTCTTTCTTCCATCAGATGGTGCTACCTGCTCCCCATCCCTGAGGGTGGGCGATGCCTAGGAATAGGACAAAGAAGTGAGGGAGTGCCACACAGCCCCTCTTCCATGTTTCTGCTGTCCAGGGTAGATTGTGGTGCCCCTCTGCCTACCATCTGCAGAGGGGCCTGGGTACTGGCCTCCTTACCTTGTCCTGAAAGCCAGGTTGGCAAGGAGCATTGTGTCCACCTTGCCTTTCCTTTTTTCCTTCCCTCCCTCTCTCCTTCCAATAAACACAGTATACAATGACGCACCTGGCACACACATCTTAGGTGCAATTCAGGGAGTTTTCCCACAGGTACACACCTGTCTACCACCCAGGTCAAGGTACAAAACATTTCCAGCTGCTCAGCAGACTGACTACCCAGCAGAAAACACTATTCTGACGTTTATCCCTATCTATTTTAATTCTACAATTCATATAAGTGCAATTGTACTTACTGTACCCATTTGACAGATGAGAGAAGTATAGATCCCAGAAGGGAGACCAGCCCCCCGGCAGCTCAGAGCCCAGCACTCGCAGGCACAGCTTTGGGAAGTCCTGGGATTACAGGTGTGCGCCGCTACGCCTGGCCGTGTCCAAGTTTTATTTTCCCATTAATGAGGGGACTGGCGGGAAGGCAAAGCAGGGTCCAGAGAGGGTAAGATGGCACAGTTAGGGGTAAGACTTGGGAAGGTCTTGCAGGGCCATGAAACCGAAAGTTTTATTGTTATGTCCACTCTAGGATGGAAATCATCTGCAATGGCTGCATCTTTACTAGTTAGTAGGTGACCAGGGAGTATCAGGGAATCCAGGCCTGGACATGATACTGAAAAGGCACACAACTGTCTTTGCTTTACAGCTGTTAGGATCATTCCACTTCTCCAGGAAAGGCAGCTCGCAGACTTCTGAGGTTCCCAGACCCCAGGAACCCAGGGACCCCACCCCTCCCAACCATCAGTCACTCCCGGACACAAGGGCAGAGCCCGAACCCACGATCCAGGCTGATCCAGGCGGTGGCTGGACAAGCACACAGGCCAGAGGGCAGGTCACACCCGGGCTGGAGAGGTTGGGGAACAGGAGCTCACATTTTGGCAGCCAACAGAGGGGCCCAGGGGCAGCCTTATTTTGCCAATAACCAAGCCATGAGAAGATGTCTCTTACATGACTTGTCCAGGGCAATTAAATCACCCATAGATACCAGGGCGTGATTCCACGCAGGTCAATGCACGTGGGATCATGAGAGGGCTGCGCGACAAAGCTCTCTGGACAGACAGCCCCCATACAGTCAGTCAGGGTGGGGGGTGAGGATGAAGAAGAAAATTTTTTTTTTTGTTAAAAAAAAACAAAAGCCCAAAGGCTGCATCGTTTCAATTGGTTACGTCCAACTCGTTTTTCTGTGTCAGTGTGGCCTCTAAAAAGCACGCATATTGCAAAACTATTTCTGGAATGATCTCGGGGATGGAGTTGGGGGGGCGCGCTTTCCCGACGTCCCCTTCTGTCCTTTTGGCTTCTCGTCAGTGTCATCGCCCTTTCTGCCCAGGACACACCTCGGGTCCGGGTCCCGCTGTCTCGGGGCACACGTGGGCTTGCGGGCCGGGTGGGGCGCGCTGCTGCGGGCGCCCTCGAACCCCCTGGGCGCCGCGCCGGGTCCGCAGCTGACGGTGGGGGCGGGGTGGGGAGCAGATGGACCGGGCGCCGGCCGGCTCGGGGGTCCCCCGGTCCCGTCCAGGTGGCTCAGGCCGTCTTCGGGCCAGCTGCGGGGGCCGAGGAGGGGCGGCAGCCGGGCAGGGGAGGGGACCCCGCTTTCCATGACAATGCCGCGGCGGCGCGTACAAAGGCGCCGCAATCAGCGTTTTATTGGTTGGAGTTAATTATCTGCGGCGGGAGGGGCGGCGGAGTCCCTCGCGGGGCGGGGGCGGGGCGGGGGCGGGGCGCGGCGGGGCGGGGCAGGCGCTGGCCCGCCTCCCGCCGGCCCAGCTGGGTGGCACGGCGCCATCGCCCTCTGGCGGCTCCCGTGCTCATTCATTCGTTCACTCCCGCAGCCATCGACAGGGTCGCGGTTCAAAGCACCGCAACGATTGGGGTCAAGAAAGTTCTGAGAACCTGCAAGCGAACCACGTCTCGGAACGTCCCGTCGGGACCTGGGCTCCTCTTGATTCCCATCCTCACCCGAGAAAGGCTCTCAGCCTGGCGCCCAGGGAGACTCACACACCCACGATTAACAGTGCAGTCCAGCAAATGCTAGAAGAAGCGCTGCAAAGGAGATGGAGACCCAGATGGAGCTTTGGGAGAGGAGGAAGTCCTGGAGGGCTCCCTGGAGGAAGCGGAATCTGAGCTAAGACCAGGGGAAGGGTGGGAGATGAGGGAAATCGCACCAAGAGGACTCAGCGGGGCAGAGGGGTGGCAGTAGGTCTCTAGAGAGACCAGCTCATTGGGGGAGGACAGGGACTTACTGTGTAAGGGGGTGGAGGGGTGGGCCAGGGTCAGATGGTACAAGTCCACAGGACAGTGTGGGCTGGGGGCGGGGGGCAACTGTCAGATCTGGTAATAGTTTTAAAAAGGTAGAAGGAGGCCTTTCTTTCCCATGTAAATAAAGTCCAGAGGTGGGTCATCCAGGACCAGCACGGTGTTCCACAGTTCCAGGACCTGGACTCCTATGTTATTACCCCACCACTCTCAGTACATGGCTTTCATTTCATGCACCTAAATGGCTGCTCAGCCACCGTCCCTAGATGGTAAGCTTTCCAGTCATTAGAAAGGAGAAAGGAACCCAGAAGAAAGGAAGTTCCTCTTAAAGACCTCTTCTGGGAGTTACATATGATCCTTTTGCTTCCATTTTATTGGCTAGATCTTGATCACATGGCCACATTAAGCTACAACAGAGGCCAAAAAAGATGGTCTGTGTTTCTGGCACTGTGAGACCAGTTTAAAAGTGAGCACTATTTCAAAGAAAGAAGTGAAGCCTGAGTCCTGGGAGACAGCCATCAGTCTCTGTCACACGCAGGAGTTGCACTTCCAGGAGTGTGTCCTACAGGTGAGCCTACTCCAGTGACGTTTCTACATCGTTATTCACTGCATCACTGCTTGTGACAGCCAGAGCCTGGAACAGCCTGAGCGTCTCTTAATGGGGGCTGGTTAAACAAACCATAGGCTGAAGCCCTGGACGGCACAAAGAAGCAGGGAAGCTGTCAGCGCCCTGATGTCCTGACATGACGTGGCATTGAAGAGAGTACACTTTGGAAAACAGTTCAGCAGGCTTTATTTTATTTTTTTTTTTTTGGTACTGGGGATTGAACTCAGGGGTACTCAACCACTGAGCCACATCCCCAGCCCTATTTTGTGTTTTATGTAGAGACAGGGTCTCACTGAGTTGCTGAGTGCCTCGCCACTGCTGAGGCTGGCTTTGAACTCACGATCCTCCTGCCTCAGCCTCCTGAGCCTCTGGGATTACACAGTTTGGCAGGTTCTTATAAAGTTAAACACACACCTTCCCCATGACTCACCAATTTTGCTCTTAAGTTTTGGCTCCAAAGAAATAAGAATATATATCCCTACGAGGACTTGTGCACAAATGTTCTTAACAGTTTTACTATGTAATAGACACCAGCTGGATACAGCGCTGTGTCCATCGACCAGGTAGAGGGAGGATTGATCGTACATCTGCAGGGTCAGGGTGCGCTACTGTTCCAGTGGGTGAACTGATTCTCAAAACACGCTGAGCGAAAGCAAGCTAGACACAAAAATAACACGTTATGATGATGCCGTTGTGAAAAATCCAGAACAGGTGAAACTAGTGGATGCGTGGTGATAGGCAGCGGCAGGTTGCCTCTGGGTGGGGAGATGGGTTAGGAAGGAGCATGGAAGGATTTCTTGGGGGCTACAAATGTTCTGAATCATAATGAGAGTGTTGGTTATGCAGGTACGTTTTGCTATATGCAAATGAGACCTCTATTTAAAAAAAAGCGTGATGGGGACCAGTGTGTCCCCTGTGTGACCTTGTGTATTTAACAAGGAAGGAAATGGGCTTGTATCTGCCTAGAGTCTGCCTCCAGGAGACCGGGAGCAGCAGGTGCTTACAGGAGGGGACCTGGACTAAGGAGGAAACTTTTGTCATATTCTGTTACATTTGTTGAATCTTTAACCAAGTGGATGACATACTGCTTAGTTAAAAACTAATTAAAAATGAAAAGATCCATTCGATGCAAAAATCACATCACCCCATCCTCACTCCTCTATAACCCCCACAATGGCTCTTGGTGGCAATCTGGACAGAGTTTAGACTCTGAGCTGTCCCCACCCAGGCAGCCCTCAAGAGCCACTTGCCACCTACCTGCACAGGACAGGCTGTCCCCTCAGGCATCTTTCTTTTAATGCTGTTTTCAGAGCAGGAAGCTGTGGCCAGTCCCCAGGCCGAGTTGGTCCCAGTGGACTCTGGGGACGCTCTTTATCATTTGTCAGACCAACACATATTTCTTGGCCCTTGCTATGAGCTGGACCCCAGGGTTTAGGGTCTGTTCCCCTCCAGATCCTGCCCCTCTTCTTGAGCTCAGCTCTTCCCTCAAGGTGGCAGCCTTGATCAAATGTGTTGTTTTTAAAGCAAATGATGGTCACATCCTGTGACAAGGACCTAGAGGTCCTGTTCTCTTAGCACATATAGAAGAAGCAAGCTGCTGTGTGATAAATGAATGGTGTCCTCCAAAAGGATAGGTTTACGTCCTAACCCTCGTACCTGTGCACATGGCCTGATTAGGAAATAGAGTCTAGATGGAAATAATCAGGTGAAGATGGGGTCACACTGGAGCTGAGCGGACCCTAATCCAGTGATCAATGTCCTTAGAAGAGGGGCATTTGGATACACACACCCAGGGAGACACTGTGTAACTACAGAGGCAGACAGGCATCACCGGGGTTTGTCTGTAATCTCAAAAGCCAGGAGGAAGCCAGGCGCGGTGGCACAAGCCTGTAATCCCAGCACTTAGGGAGGCTGAGACAGGAGAATCGCCAGTTCAAAGCCAGCCTCAGCAATGGCGAGGCGCTCAGCAACTCAGTGAGACCCTGTCTCTACATAAAATACAAAATAGGGCTGGGGATGTGGCTCAGTGGCCGAGTGCCCCTGAGTTCAATCCTCAGTACCCAAAAAAAAGCCAGGAGGAGGCAGGGAAGCGTGCTCCTGTGGGGTCTTCAGAGAGAGCACGCCCCGTTGACACCTCGATCATAGACTTTGGCCTCCAAAAATGTGAAAGCCTACATTTCTGTTGCCTCAAGGCACCCAGTTTGTGGTCATTTGTCACCACAGTGCCAAGAAACTAATACCCACGCAACACCAGTGAGCACCTAGATGATTCTAGAGAGTGGAAGTGCTTTGGAAAAATAAGACCAGACCCAGCAACAAGGCAGGCAAGGGACAGTCAGGGCGGGGAGGCCTCTTGGAGGAGGTGGGCTCTCAGTGGGGACCTGCAGGCGGAGGAGCCAGCCCTGTCGGTATTGGGCAGAAGTGCTGGGCGGGGGGTGGGTGGGGTGCTCGGTGGGTTTGAAAGTCACTGGATACAGCTCTGATGACAGAGGGGACACCACTGGGGTGAATCTGGAAGGGACCGTTCTCTCTTTGCCTTGGTGGGTCCCCGAGCTGCTGCGTGGCTGATGGCGGGTCATCTCGTGGCCTGGGCCGGCTGGCAGCCGATGCAGGAGGCCGGCCTCCCAGCTGACACGCTGCACGCTAATTGTGATTAACTACCAGGTCCTTGCCCTGCTCGGCCCAGGCCGCGGGTGCGACAGCTGCAAAGTGAAGCGACCAGGCCAGGAAGGGGTTAATGGGCGGCTCGTCCATCTGAGCCCTTCAGACAATGAGGGGGGTAGGGAGGCCCCCGGTGGGGGTGTGTGGCATCAGCTGGGATGAGTGAATGGAGGGGACAGAGGCCTTGTCCCTGGGGACAGCGCGTGAGGGCTCTGTGGGAGAGGGGTCACATTATTTCCATCCTTCCCTGTCATTCTCTCCACCGCCAGTCAGAGCATCCCCCACGGCTGCCCTCCTGCTTCCAAACGGGGTGGTGTCTCCAGCCCCCCAGAATCTCTGAGCAGGGATTCAGAAAGCCAAAGAAGTGCAGAATCACAAATGTCGCCCCTGAGGAAGGGCTCCTCTCCTGTCACTTTCAAACTTCTTTGCTTCATTATTAGTCGTGGAACCCAGAATGCCTCAGTCCCCCACCCCCTAAAATAACAAGTCAGACATTGATGCCATCAGAAGCGGAGCCTGGTCCCAGCCTGTCTCCTTCACCCCCAGCTCTGCCACTTAAAACGAGGTAACTTGGCGGGAGGGTGATGCACAGCATCATAGCTTTTGAGAAGTGTATACATTATGCAGCTGCCACCATAATTACTATGTGGAGCATGTCCACCGCCCCCCAAAAGTTCCCTCAGGTCCCTTTGTATTCAGTATCCTTTCCCTCATTCCTGAAGTACTAGGGGAATCATGGCCTTCTGAATTTTGGAATTTGACCTAATTTGGAAAAAAGATCGTTGCAGATGTAATTAAGTATCTTTTTTTTTTTGGTACTAGGGATTGAACTCAGGGGCACTCGACCACTGAGCCACATCCCCAGCCCTATTTTGTGTTTTATGTAGAGACAGGGTCTCACTGAGTTGCTTAGCACCTCGCTGTTGCTGAGGCTGGCTTTGAACTCACCGCGCCTAGCCATAATTAAGGATCTTGAGATGAGGATGACCCAGGTGGACATTAAGTGCCATCACTGGGTCCTTGTAGAAGAGAGGCGATCACACAGAGGAGGAGGTCAGGTGACTCAGGAACCCCAGGAACCATATGCACCTGGTACAGGCAGGAAGGGACTCTGCCCTGGGAGAGGAGGTGGCCGGGCCGACACCCTGATTCCAGACTATAGCTTCAGAACTGTCAGAGAAGGCATTTCTGTTGTTCTAAGCAGCTCAGAATGTGACACTTCGTAGCAGTGGCCCTGCAAATCCGTACATCTGTATCCTTTGGCCTCTGCAAGCCTATTAGATGATGGACTCCCATAGCGACAATGTGATTTTTTTTTAATCTAGTTTCTCTCATTCAGTATAACACATCGCAGGCTCATTTCAGTTCTTGTAGGTAACTCCCTTCCTTTTTTATGGCTGAGTAGTGTTCCATAGTAGAGATACAGCACTGAATCTATCTGCTAGTTGAAAGGCATTCGGATCACTTCTATTTTTTTGTAATTACATATAATGTTGCTATGAACACATGTATAGGCCTCAGTGTGGATATGAGCTGTCTTTTCTCTACCTAGCAATAAGAGTTACTGGGTCCTCTTTTAAGTGCATTTATAATTTTAAAAACTGAAAAGCCACCTTCCCATGTAACTGTAATTTTGCATTCTTTCCAGACAAAATACTTAGTACTCTTTTTTTAAAAAAATCCAATTAGATACATAGGTACCAATCATAGGATTACTGTGAAGATGAAATAGGTATATATACCCATACACACGATGTGTGTGTGTGTGTGTGTGTGTGTGTGTGTGTATTCTTTGATTTATGATGACACATTTTGCGTGTGTGTTACTGAGGATTGAGCACAGGGGTGCTCTACCAGTGAGCTACATCCCTATCCCTTTGTTTATTATTTTGAGACACAGTCTTGCTAAGTTGCCGAGTCTGGCCTTGAACTTGCGATCTTCCACCTCAGCCTGGGATTACAGGCGTGCACTATCAGGTCCGTTCAACTTGTGAAGTTTGGACTTTATCGTGGTGTAGACACACACCCACACAACTGTGCTGGTGTGCACTCTTGTGGCACTAGTAAGTAACACGAGCCATTCTGCACTTTACTATAGAATGGACTTTGCCCTGGACGGTTTTGCCCACCTGTCAGCTAGTCTAAGTGCTCAGAGCACATGGAAGGCAGGCTGGGCTCCACCCCGGTGCCTGATAGGTCAGGTGTATCAAACACATTTCAACTTGGGATATTTTCCACATGGGATGGGTTTACTGGGATGCCACCCTGCGGTGCCTGGCCCGCGTGGCCCCTGCCGTGGCTTCTCCTGCTGCTATCACTGTGGGGACTCCAGAACATAAACTACAGGTGGGAGAGGGGTGGACCACGCAAGTGGCGGGTGGGCCAGGCAGAGGTTGCTGGGAGTCGCAGGGCACGTACCCTATATTGAAAGTCAGAGTCCCTGGGAAACAGACCTGGAGATGGAGACGAGCGTGCGGGTATCTTCCGGGCAGTGTTCTTGGGGTCTGGGGGAGCGGGGGAAGCGGCTCTGGCACTTGCTGTAGAGGCCTGGCCAGTCCCATGGGGAAGTCTGGAGCTGGGACAGCTCTGAGGCACGTTGGGGTCTGAGCAGGGGGGTGGCCGCTGCATCCTGCCCTGCCCAGTCTCTGGCACCCTAGTGATCACAGAGCTTCTGGGAGGATTAGAGGTCCTCAGCCCTGTGCCCAAGCCAGCAGCAGAGCAGCCACCTCTTCAAGCACGTGGGGTGGTGGTGTCTGCCAGGGGGGCAGGCGGGTCCAAGCAGTTGAAGCTTTCAGTTTTTCAGAGAAACAGCATATCTAGAGTTCAATATGAACTCTCCCAACACTTATAAATGCTGGGAGCTCTGATTTCTAGAAAGGGCAGCTAATGTGCCAGGCCCAAGGGCTAGAAGGGGCCTGGGGTTGCTGTACTGTGGCCCTGTCTGTCACCTCCTGACCTCCCCTTGTGTCCAGGTTCCCTGCTGGAGAGCGAGTGGGTTGTGCTCCCTACAGCATCCCTGGCATTTAGGGCAGGCTCTGGCGTGGACTGAGGGAGGCCAAAAGGGGGCAGAGCCAGAAATGAATGATTAACTCAGTTGGCAGGATATCTGATTGCAAAGCAAGGGTAAACAGCAACGAAAAATAAACAACTCTGTGGGGAAAAGGAGCTAAGGAATCAAATGGACGTTTTCCTAAAGAAGATTCACAGATGGCCACGTGGCACATGGGAAGGGACTCAGCCTCCCTCACTGTGATGAAAAGGCAGATCAAACTCACAGGCAATGGAGGACCACTTCTGACTAATTAGGATGACTATTCAAACTGCCCCCCAGGGGAACAGAAAACAGAAGAACAAGTATCGGTGATGTTATGGGGAAATAGGACCATTTGTAAATTGCTTGTGGGAATGTGGAATGATGTAGATGCTGTGGGAAGTGATATGGTGACCCCTGAAAAATTAAGCCTAGGCTGAGTGCAGTGGTCCACACCTGTAATCCCCGCAAAAGCAGAGGCTGAGGCAGGAGGATTGCAAGTTTGAGGCCAGCCTCAGTAACTAGGTGAAGCTCTAAGCAATTTAGTGAGAACATGGCTCAAAATAAAAAACAAAATGAGCTGGGGATGTGCCTCTGTAGTAAAGCACCTTTGGGTTCAATCCTTAGTACAAAGAAAGAAAGAAAAAGAAATTTAAACATAGAATTACCAGATAATTCAACAATTCCACTTCTGGATACATGCCACAAAGTATCAAGATAAGGAACTTGAACAAAGGTACAACCACATTCATAGCAGCATTATTCACAGTGGCCAAAAGGTAGAAGCAACCCCATGAATGGATAAGCAAAATGTGCTGTGCCCAGACTATGGAATATCATTTAGCCTTCAAAAAGGAAGGCACCTGTGTAACTCCACATCATGTGCAACCGCGAGAATGGGAAGTCATGCTCCATGTGTGTCTAACATGTCAAAATAGACTCCACTGTCGGGGCTGGGATTGTGGCGCAGTGGTAGTGTGCTCACCTAGCATACGTGAGGCACTGGGTTCGATCCTCAGCACCACATAAAAATAAAATAAAGATATTCTGTCCACCTGCAACTAAAAAAATAAATATTTAAAAAAATAGACTCCACTGTCATGTATAACTAAAAAGAACAAATAAAAAACTTAAAAAGGAAATGATTCTGACATAGGCTACAACATGGATGACCTGAGGTGTCATGCTAGTGAAACAAACCGTCACAACACTGCATGATCTCACTGACATGAGGCGCCTCGAGTGGTCAAATGCGTAGAGGCACAGTAGGAAAGGGGCTTTTCAGGGGCCAGGGGGAATACTGGGGAGTTAGTGTTTAACGCGGACAGAGTTTCACTTTGGGAAAATGAGAACATTCTGGAAATGGATGGTGGTGATGGTTCCGCAGCAAAGTGAATGCCCTTAACACCACCAAATTGCACACTTAAAAATAAAGTTGCAAATTTTATGTTATGCATATTTTACCACAGTGAAAAAAAAAAGAAAGAAAGAGAGGAAAGAATTTTCTCCTGGGTGGCGGCTCTCTCCAAGATGGCCCCAAAGTGCTGCACCTCGTCTGGCTGCCTAGGAAACCAACAGGACTGGGTAAAAATGATAGGTGAGGTCAGGGGAGGCTTTCATCCTATCGGCTCTCTTGGTCGCTGGCTCTGGGGGAGAGGGCCATCATGTCATGAGGACACCCACGCAGAGGAACTGAGGGTCTTCGGCAACAACCCACCATGTGCATGGTGACCTTGGAAGCAAATCTGTCAGCTCCATGGGGTCTTCAGATGACCACAGCCTCATGAAAAAGTCGGAGCCAGAACCATTCTGAAGCCTCTCCTGAATTCCTGATCCTGGGAAAGGATTTGAAATACAAATGCTTACTGTTACCGTAGCGGCTAGGTTTTGGGTTAATCATACAACGTTTGATAACTAATACCTTAAGACAGGAGGGTATGTAATATATTTGATTACCTATGACTATGGTTTCTTGCATGCTCATTCGTCAAATTAATCAAGTCCTGTTTGCTCCTCTTTTAATCCATAGCCAAGGCTCAAGTTCTTCTTCCCCCTTCCAAAGCTGCCACATGGGTCTGCTGCTTCACTCACCTGGGTCCTTACCTGCACGGTCTCTCACTGGTCTCCCTGCCCTGCTGCTTCTCCAGCCTGTCCTCCCCAGCAGCCAGAGATCCTGCCCCTGCTTGCACCGTGGAGTTGCAGAGGGAGGGGTTACTGCATAGCTTCTGGGAGCTGCAGGGAGGTCTCCCCACCACCGAAAGAATGGCTCCTTAGGTGACCAGAGAGAGTGGTGTCATACTGGGTGAAAGGGTGTGCTCCTGGTGCTGTTCATTTGCAGGAACCAGGGCACACACTCCAGTAAAGAGGCTGGCCCTAGGCAGGCAGGAGGCCATGTGTGGTGGGGCCTGTCTGTCTGCTCCCAACAGCCAGGGCAGGGCGGCAGTTCAGATCCAGGCTCTGCAGTTAAGACTCTGGCTCTCATGCTCTGGCGCTCTGGCTGTGAGCCTTGGGTAAGTGGCTTAAGATCTTGGTGCCTCCATTTCCTCCTCCGTCACGTGAGACTAAAAACAGTCCTGAGGACTGAATGAGTGCATGGGCGCCGAGTGCTCAGGACAGCGTGAATGGTGCAGGAATCATGCGGGGTTGGCTGGGAATGTTCTTACAGGCATTGATCCGATCCCAGCTCTGCCACGCACTTGCAGTGTGACCTAGAACGGGTCACTCTACCTCTCTTGACCCAGCTTTCTCACCTGTAAAGTGAGATCGCATTGGCGCTATACCACAGCTCAGCTGTCAGGCTCCAAGGGCGTCATATATGAAAGATGTCCTGCACGGGGCTGGTCCTTGGAGATGGGCATATGTGAGCCCCTGGGTGTCTGCATGTGGGCATAGATAGGCCTGCATTCCTACCTGCGCTCTGAATGCATCCCTCCCCGCGGGCAGGACCCTGGCTGGTCAACCCTCCAGACTCACCGCATTCCCCCCAACCTCCCGCTTTTTCCTGCTTCTTGGTTTACAGCGCCACCTGCTGTCCCAAAGCTAAATTGCACGCAGCAGGTAGCGCCTAGAGGATCCGCGCTCTGCGACTTCGGTGTTCAGAGTGCTCAACGTGCATGCAGGCCAAGATCGGCATCCTTCCCTCTATTTTATACAGACTGAGAATGAGGTCACGGGGGTCACACAGAGGCATCTGTGAAGCTGGGTTAGCATCCACGGTTCTCTTTCCCCTCCTCTCCAAACAGCCTCTTGGGGCAGGGATCCTGTTCCAAATCCCCACCAAAGGACCCTCCTCTCCGCGCCTCTCAGAGAGGAACCAGGAGCTGAAGTGGAGCAACCCTGGGAGAATGTCAAGTTTGTCTTCCTCCCTGGGTCCAGATTGCAGGAGAAAGATCACTGGACCTGGAGTCATCCCCGCCCTGCTCCCCGAGCATGCGCAGGACAACCTTTGAGAACTCCTGAACTCCTCCCCCAATTTTCCTACCACTTATTTTGAAACATAGTTGCAATGGGAAAGCAATTTGTTTGTTTTGGTGGCAGGGATCGAATCCAGGGTTGCTTTACCATCAAGCCATATCCCCAGCCCTTTATATTTTTTATTTTGAGACAGGGTGTCACTAAGTTGCTGAGGCTGGTCTCGAACTTGCCATCCTCCTGCCTCAGCCCCCGCCCCCAGTCGCTGGGATTACAGGCATGGGCCACCAGGCCCATTGGGAGAGCAATTCTAATGTGAGGAGTAAATTATAAAACTCAACACATTTAATAAAAAATCCTAAAACTCCTTTGACACCCGTGAGGTACAGTATGGGCAGGTTTCTGGATATAGTCCTTAAGCAGTAATAAATACATTGCACTCGAAAAGGGGCAGTTTATGGCAGTGACTTCACACCTTTCCACACTATAATTTTAGATGCCGCTCTCGCCCAGAGATGTGTGGGCTTCTGAACAGTGGGTCCACACCACCCCACGTCCTGCTCCCTGCTGGGCTCTGGTCCAGGCAGTCCCCCACATCCGGCACATTATCCTCCTCCCCCTTCTCTTTCTGGCTCAGAGCAACATTTCTAAAGTTACATAATCAAACCGTTTCCATTTATTGAGCTTTTGTTATGTATCAGGCACTGTTCTGAGCCTTTTCTTGTATTAATTCATATAATCCTAGTAATGCCATGAGATAGATATTATTATGTCTCTTCTTTCTAACTGTGGAAACAGAGGTACTGAGAGGTTAAGTAACTAGCTCAGGTCACACAGCACTGAGTGACAGAGCCTGGATTTCAAGCCAGGGAGCCCAGACCCATCCCTCCTCTCTTAACTGTGCTTTTCCTCTGAATGGAGGCTCCCTGGGTGCCAT
>PVHX01008564.1:0-82581 GCA_004024805.1 Geosciurus inauris | reverse complement strand
TGGCAGCAAACATAAAACAAAAATTTCATCAGTAACCAAAAGATTAAATAATAATTATGCCTTTGCCTATCAAATTGATAAAAATTATTTTAATAAATACCCAGTGTTTTTAAAGAAAAACAGGCAATCTCATATGATGATGTTAGAGATACATTTTAGTTCAAATTTTCTGAAAGGAAATTTGATAATTTGTATCAAAAGCCTTCAGAACATTTACATTCTTTGACTCAGCATTTCCACATCCAGGAATTCATCCAAAGGAAATAACTAGAAAAAATGCACTAAGATGTGCACAAGGATGTTCACTATCAGAGAGTATTTTAATAGAAAAACAATGAGGTCAACCTTAAGTTTCAATAACGAAAGATTATAGTACTTCTATAGGATAGAACACCAGGCAGACTTTAAGACTATGTTGGTAAAAATAATTAATGATGTCAAAAGATGCTAAAAATTCCAGTAAGTGAAAAAATAAGTCACTTGACAGTATATAGAAGATGAACCCAAAAGTTTTTGCCATATGTATGTGTATATAAAGACTTAAAGGATATACAACAAAATATTAATTTACTTTATCTACTAAGATTCTCTGGTGTACATAACTATAGGCACCATAACCATAAGATTTAACTCTATGTTAAAACTGACAGTATCCAAAAGATCATATATAACATTTTGGTTTTTATAGGTATGTGTATTTTAGAAGCTTAAATCACTGAAATATATTTGCTCTTCCACCTAGAAAAAATCTCTCTGGTGTCTGTGCTTGTCTCAAATATTTTGATTTCTCTTTAGAATGGTTCAATGCTATTTATTTGGCCCTTTCTGAGAACTCTGAGTGCAAAAGATACACACACACACACACACAGTTTAATAAGAAAACAGTATCAAACCAAAATAAAAGGCTTTCTCCAGGTTATTTTACTAACAAAATCTTCCAGCTTTCTCAAGCTTAAATTCCTCATAATGAATCACAAAGACTGAAAATGATCAATATAATGAGATAATCAAGTGAATTCATTTGAATGGATAATCTTTTTTTCCTTTCTACTACTATCTATTTCATATTCCCAACAAAGACATGCAGATATGATTCAGTTTACACTAGAAATTAAAGTTCTATGCATGTATTACTACAAAAAGGTTTTCTGATTACAGGAACCCTATTCTTACTCTAAAAATGTCCAAAACACGTTAGCTTGTTCCTAGCTTCAGCTCATAAATGCATTATGATTTTCATAAATATTACTTATTATTACTCTAGGTTTTGTATTTCAAAGCAATGTCTGCTTATTGTAATCTTTCAAGCAATTTCAAGAAATATAAAGATTGATAATCATCTTCTGACCTAAATCTCACTCTCCCAAAGAACTGAAGTTAACTGGCTGTTATCCTTTGGCATACATTTAAAAACTTGTTTTAATTTGGTTTCACAAACTCAAAAGTGAAAGTTCAGCCCATTAGCAACAGTGTTATTATGGCTTTACAAAGAATACACCTACATATTTTAAAAAATCAATGGACTTGGGCAAGGTGGCACATGCCTGTAATGCCAGTGACTTGGGAGACTGAGGCAGGAGAATTGCCAGTTTGAGGCTAGCCTCAGCACCTTATCAGACCCTATTCCAAAATTTTTAAAAAATAAAAAGGACTGGGGACGGGTGTGTAACTCCATGTTAGGGTGACCTTGGGTTCAATCCCAGTACCAAAAAACAACAAACAAACAAACAAAAACAATGGCAATAGATCCAAAGTGATTCAAAATCTTTACCAATTCCTATTCTGAAACGGGAAACGGTTTTACAAAATCAAGGATAAAAATTTAACAAACTCAAACGACTCACAAGGACATGCTTTTCTCTCTCTCTAACATAACTAATTCATTTCGGACAATGAAATCATTTGTATAATTATCATTTGTACATTGAGTAATTAAGAATCTGTTTTTGGTGTTAAACATGCAGAAAAAAAAAGACATTTATATTGGTTGTTTTCTGCCTTGTAAACTTAACCTTTCCTCTCTGTTCTAAGATTGATTCTTGGTGTTCTATAATTAAATTTCATTTCTAGCTTTTCCTTTTTTTCTTCTAGCTCCAAGTTTTTCAAAATAGGTTTCCAGAATCATTTTCAAACTCTTATACTTTCAGCTGTTGGAACCCATTGTCCACTAGCACTTCATTCCACATGGTTCTACTTCTTATGGTTCTATTTTACTCCAAGGTGGGTCTGTCCTGGTTGTGGGGCACAAGGACCCATGGGCCTTTATCCACAGTGATACCAGATGTTGATGAGCTCATCTAACCATAGTCTACATTTTCCCCTTAGTGGAAATGAAAATGCTGTCTATTCACTCAGAAAGTTATTGTGAGGTACACATATAATATAATCCAGAAGAGCTATAAACTGAAAACAACCTTCTCCTTTACACCTTTCATTTGCATAATGGCTTAAGAGCACAGGCTCTTAAGTGAGCCAGACCAGTTCTGCCATTTCTATCTGTATGATCTTGGGCATGATCTTTTACTGTCTGTGCATCAATTTCCTCCTCTGTAAGGTGGAGACAAAGAAGAATCTACCACATATAGTTGTAGGATTACACATAGTAATATTATTTGAAAAGCACTTAGTACACAGTACATGATCAATAAATGTTAGCTACCATAATTATATAAAACCTGAGCCTTTCACTCTTAGAATAAATCCAAAACTAAAACATACTTCCTTCTTTGATCTTGAAAATATTCACCAAGTAATTCTTCTTTCACAGATTTGCTTTTTTGGAGAAACTTAGCAATGATATTTCCTCTTGATTAAACAAATGTTTCACCCAGTGGCTCAGGAGGCTGAGGCAGGAGGATTGCAAGTTCAATGCCAGCCTCAGCAACTTAGTGGGGCCCTATGCAACTCAGTGAGACACTGTCTCTACATAAAATACAAAAAAAGGGCTGGGGATGTGGCTCAGTGGTTAAGTGCCCCTGGGTTTGATCCCCAGTACCAAAAAAAAGAGAGAGAGAGAGAAATGTTTCAATGAAAAAGCAACCAAACTTATAGCCTAATAGGTAACATACAATTGATATTTTAAGACACTGGGGCTTACCTACCTGCAGAAGCCTCATTACAAAGTGCTGATAGAGAAAATATGAAAAACAGTATCTATTAACTTGACCTAACTGGAACTTACAGAACATTCACACCTAAGAGTGGAGTGGGTGGTGCTTATGAGGTTTAATCACTTTTGAAAACACAACTGTCCTGTACACTAAAAATGAGTTCATTTTATTAATGGCACATATCAGTGGTAGAAGAAAGAAACAACCACAATGAGTTTACTAAATATCTACTGGAGTATCAGAAACTAGAGTCTAATGATAATAAATGCTGGTGAGGATGGAAAACAACTGAAACTTTCATATGTTGTGGATGGGGAATGGAAAATGGCATACATATTTCATACATACTTTGAGAATCTGTGTAGCCATTTGTAATAAAAAAATGTTGGTCTACCCTATGCCCTCTAAGTTATACCCCTAAAAACATACTCAAATGTTTAAGAATATTCATACAGTGTTAGTCATTATAGCCAAAAATATGCCTCAAATATCCATCAACAAGTGAATGGAGGAGCTGGAGTTGTGTAGCTCAGTGGTAGAATACTTGCCTTGCACATGTGAGGCACTGGGTTTGATCCTCAGCACCACATAAAAATAATAAATAAATAAAATAAAGGCACTGTGTCCACCTACAACTAAAAATATTTTTTAAAAAATATCAAGTGAATGGAAGAACAAATTGTGATGTATTGATAATGTTGAATATTACACAGTCACACATAAAAGTAACAAATTCTCAATACATGAAATAATGAATGATTCACAAAAATGTCATGTTGAGCAAAAGAAGACAGACATGAAGTTTTTCCCTTCATATGATGTTCAAAGGCAGTACTAGGTTGTGGGGATAGAAGCCAGAATACTGGCTGCTCCTGGGAAGGAAGGTTGACTGACTGATATGATGGAAATGTTTTTCTTGATCTGGGTGATGGCTGCATGTTGGTATCCCTAGAGCCTTACCAATGATATTTGTTTGCTTTTCTGTGTGTAAATTTCATCCCAGTATTTTTAAATGATTAAATGATGAAATTATAAGTTAAATCACTGAATCATCCTGATAGATGATATTTAATAAATCAAACTATTATTGTTACTCAACTTAAAAATATCTGTTACTAATATTTGCTAAGCAAGTGTAAGCACACACTTGGGGGAAAAAAAGAAATAATAAAGCTAAACCAAACTGAAAGAGGAAGCCACATGTGATTTGAGAAGGGCATTCGTGAAAGCGTGGGAGAAAATGTGAGCACAATTTCCCTACAGTAAGACACTAGAAAAGCCTAAAACTTATCCAGCCTGTCCTATAAGTGGTTAGCTGCACTTCATAAAAATGTTCATAAAATACATAGCCATTGCAGTTGTGTCACTAGTGCCATTTGTTTTCATAGCCTTTAATTTAGAAGGCAGTAATTATACCATTGTGCTTTTTAATAAACATTTTAAAGGCACTAGGAAAAAAAGAGATTTATTTTAAGAAAATAAATGGGTTAAGATTTAGGTCAAAATCCCAAAATGATTTGTGTTTGTCCTTAATTCACTCCATGAAAAAGACTGCTTTAAGAAACTCAGCATCCTTTTGGGACTCTCTCGTCCCTGCCTCTTTGCAAGAATACAGGCTGGCTTAGCAATAGAGGAACTAGTGCTTTCTGGGCAAAAAGGAACAAGGAAAGCTTGTAGTGTTCCGCAAGCACAGTTTCACAGGTCTCAATATGACTTTGGGAATAGAGAGGGGACAAAACAGGATTATCCTAGTTGCCTTACTATTCATAGAAAAACTAAAAGAAGATTGTAGAAAAAGTATTTTAAAATGGAAAACTACAAAAGTGAAGAGCGTGAGAAGCAGTGAAGAAGTACATGATACCTTCGGATTGTAGAATAACTACATGGAGTTCTTGAAAATTTAAGGGCTTAAAATTTTTGCTTCTAAATGCCTCCCTGGCCTTCTCTCCAGTACTCCATGAAAGAAAGCTAGCCATTTATTCATCCGTTCATTTATTAATCGATATGTTTTGAAAACCCTCACATGCTGAGCACTGATCTAGGTACTAGATACCATATCTAGGTGCTGGTGGAGGTACTAGAGATGCAAGAGTGAGAGTCAGACAAAGCCTTAGGGAACACAAAGTTCCTAAACACAAAAAAATGAATCAGGTCCTCACGAGTGAGCCGCCAACTCTAGTTTCCGAATACAAAACTGCTGTTGTAAACCTGCCTTGCCTTACCATGACAAGCAGAAAACACCAGGTGTATGTGAAGGTCAAATCATCTGTCTCTGAGCAAGAACAACCCTGTTTTAGTCTGTGAAAATGTAGTAAGAGGAAATCATAAGAGTAGGGTGAGAGTGGAGGGACCTTCTGCATTTTCTACCAGAGCAACCAATTAAAGGGTTGGAGCAGAAAGATCCCTACGCAGGTTCCCAGTCTATCTCATTCTGGAGACATATGGGAAGAACCTGAGCTACCTTCTACTATGTGATTCTTTAATTCACAATCTTTTGAGATAATGCATGGAGATGTGACTCACCATATTTAGGCCACAAGAATTTTCACACTTCATATTTCCATTATCAAAATTAAAGCAATATGTTGGGCTCAAAGTAGAACCCCAGAAACTTTACTAACCATGGCCAAATTTTACATTCTAGTTCCAACTGATTTTTAGAAAACTGTGATGAAGTCTTAAAATATGTCATAATCATGGTCCATCCATGTTTCCTGGTCAGCTCAGACAGGCATATGAGGTACAAGAAGTGACAGTTCCACTGAGATGATGAAAGAAAGTTTAGAAGTGAGAATTAACAGTATTTAACATTGACTACATGCTTATGGTATGCTGGACTCTGTTTCAAATGCTTTTATGTATAGCAACTCATTAAAACTTCTCAACAATAAGGCAAACTATATTGAGTTACAGAAGAAGAAACTGAGACTCCCCACTTGCCTGAGCTTGCACAATTAGATAATAAAATGGTAGCTCAAGGTTCAAACTTGGACAAAGCTACCCCCAGACACTATTCTCTCAAACACTACTGTCACTTGCCCCCACCTGTCAGGAGATGGCTGATTTGTCTTTAGATTTGAATCTGGACTGGGCAATATAGGAAGGACTTATCCCAAGCTCACCTTCTCACTATATCCAATGCACTGTGATGCTTAAAAACCTTTGACCAGTAGTCCTGATGATGCAATGGGCTATGCCAGTCAACACAGAACCATCAAGAATTTCTAGAGAAAAAATAGTATTCTCTTTTGCTTAAACAATAATGAGTTCTCCTAGAGTAGTCAAGTTCACAGATATAGAAAGTATAGGAGGTTGGTTGTCAGGGGCTAGGGAAATGGGATGGGAAGTTGGTGTTTATTAGTTACAGAATGATCCCTGGGGATAAATAGTTGCACAACATTGTGAATGTACTTAACACCATGAAATAGACACTTTGTTATGGTTAGATATGAGGTGTCCCCCAAAAGCTTATGTGTGAAACAATGCAAAAAAGTTTAGAGATAAAATGATCGGGTTGTGACAGCCTTAATCTAATCAGTACATTAGTCTACTTGAGTGGATTAACTGGGTGGTAACCCCAAGGGTTGCTGGAGGAGGTGGGTCATTGGGGGCATGTCTTTGGAGTTTATATTTTGTCTCTGAGGAATAGGACCCTCTCTTGCCTCCTGGTGGCCATGACTGAGCTGCTTTCCTTTTCCACCATGATATTCTGCCTCACCTAGGACCCAGAACTGGAGTCAGCTGCCTATGAACTGAGACCTCTGAAAGAGTGAGTACCAAATAGATTTTTCTTGCTCTGAAATTATTCTTGTCAGGTTTTCTGGTCACAGTGGTGAAAAGCTGACTAAAACACTCTTTAAAATTATTAAGATGTAAATATTATATTCATTTAACTATAATTATATTTTAAAAGATAATCACTTTGGAAAGATCAATAAATAATGAATCATCTTGTTGTTTTATTTAATAAATCAATCAAATGAGTAAATATATAATCAGGGGTATTTGTGATAGATCTTAATAGCATTTAGCAAACTTTATTTCCCCTCTTCAATAAGGCCTAAAATTTTAGTTAATATTTATGGATGGTAAATAATGAGATTGCAAGAATGTGATTGTGCAATCAGTTTATAATTAGTTGGTAGAACCAGTTAATGTTCCTCCATATCAGAAAATGCTGATAAAGTAAAGTATACAACCAAAGTGAAATTTAATTACCTTATAAATGAACCTGACATTGTAGGTACCCTGTGTCAATTAAAAATTTTCATAGTTTGCATCTTTTGTATGGTGTTATAAAAGCCCTATATTTATGTTCCTAATAGTTTCTCTATATCTGTACAATCAGCCATGATGGCCATTACCTAATAATTCAGTGAAATATGATTTTAATTTTTTTTTAAATATTTTTTTAATTGTAGATGGACACAATATCTTTATTTATTTGTTTCTTATGTGGTGCTGAGGATTGAACCTAGTGCCTTAAGCATGCGAGGCAAGCGCTTTACCGCTGAGCTACAATCCCAGCCCTGATTTTAATATTAATAGGTTATATTTGCAATGGAGTGCTCTTATCTTTGAAAGTGTTTTACATTGATTTTTCTCTTCCTGTATCCACATCTCACTTAACAGCATTATCATCCACCCACATGTCTGAGCCAGAAACTTAAATAAATTTTAAGACTTTTTCATCTCCAAGTTCTATGTATGGTATTTCATAAAAATTCTAACCAAGTTCTGTGTACTGTATTTCATAAAATTCTCTTGCTTGGCCTCACTGTGTCTCATTTAGACTGCTGAGGGAGCCTCTTAACTAAGCCCCAGACAGCACCAAGCTCCACTCCAGCCTGCCTCTCCGTCAGAGTGCTTTCCTAAGACACATCTTAGAGCTCCTCAAATGCCTCTATGCTGTTAACAGAGAATAAAATTTGAAGCTCTCAGTATGGCAGGTTCACCATTCCATTCTCTCATCTTCCCTTATCACCATCCCTTTCCCCAGGAGGATGCAGACACATGAATAACTTCTTTCCAACATCTGATCACGCCAGCTTTACAACCTGTTCAGATATACTCAGAGAACCTTCTCCTTAGAGTGCCCATCACCATCTCAATTTTCCAGCATGTGAAATTATTCAAGGTCCATAAAAAGTAGCTACTTTAAGCACTTTCCATGGACAATTCGATAGAGGACTAGTTAGAGAGGGGTGGGAATCTCCTAAATTCCAGCATCATTCATACCTGCACCGTAGTAGAATAGGAGTGTAGGAACTGGAACTAAAAGCATGCAGATGATGAAGTCTCTATTTTTAAAAAACTGAACTTGGAACAATTGCAGAAAACCTGAACACTGTAATAACAGCCCTGATGTGTGTAAGCAACAAGCCTGGAGTGAGTTGTTGCGGATGTGAACATGATGTTGCAGAACGAGGATGAAGCTCAGAGGCCCAACTACAACTTTTCTCCCTTCTCATCTTTCACTCAAGTCAGACATTGCTCATTAACCCCAGCTTCCTTTACAATGCTCTTCTCATCCCATTGTCCTTCTCATCCCAGCGTCCATATCTGTGTTGCTACATCCATGCACCAGAATTGATATGCACATATATGTTTACATACACATGTGTGTGCACCACACACACATGCATACACACACTCATCTGTCACTTTGTTCCTAAGTCTCAATATTCACCCAGACCACCTACCCAGACACCTTTCTGCCCACTGTTTCTCAATAGTTTCCCACTAAGTAAGCATAATGGGGGGAAAAAGTAGTTCATATGTCAAGGGCCTAGGCCCACGAGGTAGGAAATTTATTCAAGTTTCACATTTTAAAACACATGATTTTTACACTTTCATGCATCATTTTTTTCTTTTGGTAACAAAAATAGCTTCCTGCAGGAGAAAATTGTTTTGAATAGCTTCCTGCAGGAGAAAATTGACTTTGTCTCTTCTGGCTCTGAGTGTCCTTGGTCCTTAGCCAGGTATCTGCATACCTGTTTGAGGTTCACAGTCTGTACAATTCTGAAAGCCATAGACAGTCTAAGAGAAGTAGCTACTTTGAAAATAATGACTTTGCTTATGAAGCAGAAGTAATCTAGAGGTTTAAAAACAAATACAGAGAAAGAGCTCTATACTCCTTCCTTGCCTTTCTAGAAACCCAGAGAGTCTGGAAGCCAGAAGGGAGGGAGTGGGGAGAGAAAGATGCCAAAAAGTAAGAGACATGGTTTTAAGTGGTGCTGATGTCTCTGAAGTTTTTCCCATTCTTTATCTTGCTAATTTCTCACCCATTAAAACTCTGTTCCAGAACCATTTCCAGTAAAAAGCTTTTCTGAATTTCCATTCTGTTTAGATGCCCAACATAGCATTATACTTATATTATGTTTAAGTATACTTTAGCATATGTGTATTAAGCATACTTATATCATATTTCTTCACATTAAAATGTAAGTGTTGATTTATCTCCCTCATTAGACTATTAGTTCTTTATGGATTGTTTTAAAACTTTATATCCATAGCACTTATATTACTGGGCATATAAGTATAAAATAATAAATAATTAATACCTTTCTAGTATTTTCTCCTGTGAACACTCCTTTATAATATATTTTGTCTACAATAGTACTTTAATATACATAATGATTAACCATGTTTCCATTCCATTAGTCAAAAGACATTTTGTCTCAGCATGCCTAGAAATAAAACAAATGGTATAAGTTTTTAAGTTACTCCTTAATTTGGGTTGTTTCTATTTGTTCTGCCTAGATATACCATGCAAGTTTTAGCTAAAGATATACAACTCCAACACAGGTTGTGATTTCCTAATCCAAAAATCCAGAATTCAAAATGCTCTAAAATCTGAAACGTTTTTGAGTGACATGACCTCCCCAATGGAAAATTTCACACTAGGAAACTTTGTTTAGTACACAAAATTATTTAAAATATTGTACAAAATTACCTTCAAGCTATGTTCATAAGATACATGTGAAACAAATTTTGTTTAGACTTGGGTCCCATCTCCAGAATATCTCATTATGTATATGCAAATATTTCTCAAAATCTAAAAGTCTAAAACACTTCCAGTCCCAAGCATTTTGGATAAGGCATACTCAACCCAGTATTTAAAATGTACAAATATCATTTCAAAGTCAGTCACATGATTTAGGACATAACAATTCCCTGCTTTATCATAAAATCATAGAATTCTGACAAAAGGAATATAAAGAATACTTGAAGTAATCAAGTTTAATTTCCACTTAAAAAATCAACCTTCTTTGAAACATCCCTGATAGGTGATCATACAGTCTCTGCTGGAATCCCTCAAGTAATAGGGAATGCCCTGCTTCACACTACCTTTCTTTTTGAATAGCTCTAACTGCTGAACCCACAGACTCTGTCACACATGTGGAGGCAAGGCCACATAGAAACTAAGGCAGCCAGCACAGATCACCCACCTAGCAGTCAGGACCCAAGCCAGAGGCCCAGATTTATTTACAAATCCCATCCCCTGTGACGACTTCCAGCCAGGCCACCTTTGCTGGGACATCAGAAATCATTTTTTTCACCCTGCACAAACCTGCTTTTTAAAAAGCCCCACTTCTTTGAAGCCTCACCTGAAGTAACTGATCATATTCCCAAGGGTTGAATAGAATTGAAAAAACCATGATGTCTTACTCTCCACAAACTAAGGGAAAATTAATTCACCATTATTATTCTATTATTAACATAAAAAGAAGATTTAACTTGTAATAGACCCCATCTCAATGCAGCATCCCCCTTTTGAGGGCAGAGCTGCCTGGGAAAGCTGACAGGTGCTAAGGAGTAGGCACTTTAAAGGCAATTGTGTCAAACTAATCTCAGCACAAACTACTGTATTTTATTACAGAAATTCTCAGGATAATTATATGCCATATCAAGGACATCTGTCCAATTAATTTGAAAAATGTTAACAGAACTCATTAATCACCAAATAGTTTTAATTGTATCTGTCAAGATTTTTTAAAGTTATCATGCTATAGAGTCTTTAAAGAAATTCAAAATGGTATGATATGAAATTTTTGCTGATTATTATTGTAACTCATATAAATAGGAGCAAGAATTTATATTTCAATTAAGATTGGTCATATGAGTTCCACATAAAAGATCCAAATCTTACTTCTTGAGTCTGAATAGCCATTGATTCTGTGAGCTTTTAAAGCTTTTTAAAATATGCTATGATCTCAATATGGTATTAAAACCATTTTACGTAACCCAAAAATTAAATGAACAAAACATCAAATTATGAAATTCTGACACTTATATACTTAAACTTCTCCTAAGGATTATAGAGACTATTGGATACCTAACCTCTATGTCTTGAGACCAGTCTAGACAAGCAGAAACAAACACTAGTTCACTTGACACAATACAAATGCATACAGGTACACAAATCACTACTGAAGAAAGGATAGGTAGAACCCCTTAAACCTCACCTATTTCAACTGGTTCCCTAGGAAGAATGTGACTTAAACAAATATTCCTAAAAATGCATATTTGTTACCAGCTAAAACTTGAACCTCAGTATCTGGTTCAGGGGACATCCTGATCAGCATAGTGGGACCTCACTGGAAGACTTCTTTTTTTATACTAAGTTTATATCCTTAGAGGTGAAGACAATTAAAGTATGCAAATTAGTTGCCACTCCTACTCAGATTAACCAAATGATAGTTTGACACTTTGCTATATAGTCAGTGGGCCATTGGACTATATAGCTAATCTAAGAAAGTATATGAAGTATTTGTCTTAGCACCTGTCTGCCTAGCACTAGGTGCCAAATAAATGTTTACTTCTTTAGTGTTTATCTCTCTTTCTTTAACTATTCCCTGTTCCCCAGTCAAGGTAGAGAATACATTTTCAAATTTTAATGTAGTAAAAGAAGAACCAATTAATTCCCTGGCATTGCCATCCAAAAATACTGCATTCGGAAATTTCATGGCTAGTAGTGCAGAAGGGGAACATATATAAATAATCCCTTATATCTGAGGGAAAACCTTGCACTAAATTCTTCATTTGGATAATTAGTTAATGTGAGTCCTTTGGAAACTCCCCAGGGTGAGGAAGGAACATTTCAGCCCACGGGCCTGACTCAGCCTACTGCTTGATTTCATTCAGCATGAGGGTGAGAGAGCTCTGGCAGCCCTGTAGAAAACCCCAGGAGCAGCTCTTGCCCCTGACCCCAGGGTCCTCTGGGGTCCCCACTTAGAAAAGTCTCTTGTAGCATGTGGATCTAAGCAATAAACAAATGAGTTACAATGTCTGAGAAAGTAAAGGCAAGGGCTCCCATTCTCTTACCCTTGATTCTAGAATTTAGGAAAGGCTTTTTGTCGACTTCTCTTTTCCTCTTCTTTGCAAATCTATTCTTTTGTTTGTTTGTTTTATCTTATTCAAAGGGCATGCCTCCCTGCATGTATATCTCTTGTTTGTAACTCTTCCTTTTTCTGCTTCCCACCTCTTCTCTCTCTGTGTATTTGTGTCAGTTGCAGAGATCAAGCCAACACCATCTTTCCCCAACACCATCCCTCCCACTTCCACTGTGTGTCTGTTCCCACCTTCACCTCTCCTCCCTGTGTCTTTTCTTCTATTTCTCCAGCTGAGACTCTTCAATTACTTCATCCCTTTCTTGAAAGTGAAGCTGAATCCCATGGCCTGGCTTTGCAGTCTTCTGAGACAGTTTTATTTTTCTTTGTATTGTATTCTGAACACAGAAAGGCAGTGTGGTGCATCAGAGAGAGTATGAGCCTTGGGAGTTAGAGATGCAGCCTTGGCCTTGCTCAGAGTTCTCATAAAATGAGAAAATGCTCGTTTTATATTGGTGTTACATCCATTCTAAAGCACTGTTAAAAGGTGAGTGATTATTTAGCAAATGGCCAAAAACTGACAGAGAATCAATAACAATCATAAAAATAGCAAACCAAACTTCCCATAGTCCTTTTACCATGTCTCAAGTACTATTCCGAGCACTTCACAAATCCTCACCCATTGAATCCTCAAACTATGAGGTTGGCACTAAAAGTGCAAAGAGGGTGAGATGGTGGTATGGTGAATAAGGTATTTTTTCCTCTCTTGTGAACATTTCTCTTATTATTCTATTTACAATTTTAAAACAAGACTGTGGAGTTGTATATTTCTATTTTACTAGGTGAACAAAAATTAAGTCCTGTTTTACTTATACAGTTTTCCACTTACTTTCTTTTTTCCTGCAGTGTAGAACCCCTTGAAGGGAACAAACAAACAAACAAACATTCCAGGCTCTTGTGATCAACCTGTATACCAACTTTCTCTTTTATGAACAGAAAATGATGCTCAGGCTTTATAGGACTCATAAAAATGTGATTATATAATGGAGCTTATTATCCATTATCCAAAAGATGTTTTCACACAAATGATCACAGTGGAAACATAATTATCACTGTTAGGAAATGCTTCCTAATCATTATGTTTTAAGAGATACAATTAAAGGTTGACCTTGATGCCCCCTGTCTGGCAAGAATGGTAGAGCTTTCATGTTTTTAGCAAATTGATAAAGATTTCTTTTAGGAATTAATGTTCTCGGGAATTAATTATTGCAGTTAAATAAAAACTGGGCCCAAAACAGTGCTACATTTGAAAACTAAATAAAGAACACAAATATCCTTGATGGCCCATCTCATTTATTCCCCACTCCAAATGCTCTACTTGTAAGATAGATTATGTCTAGGCTTTGTTTCTCCAGAAGAATATTATTGCCTCTCTTCTTCTTCTTCTTTTTTTTTATACCAGGGATTGAACTCAAGGGTACTCAACTATTGAGCCACATCCCCAGCCCTATTTTTTTGTGTGTGTTTTATTTAGAGACAGGGTCTCACTGAGTTGCTTAGCGCCTCGCCCTTGCTGAGGCTGGCTTTGAACTCGTGATTCTCCAGTCTCAGCCTCCCAAAGTGCTGGGATTACAGGCATGCGCCACTGTGCCCAGCTTGCCTCTCTTCTTGAAAACATATTTTTAATTCATTCACATTATGCATAGAAATAAATAAACACTTATTTATGAGACTTCTTATACATAAACACCTAAATTATCAGATTATAAGATTGTACAATTTCAAGGAAATAATATAACTTTATTTATTTTGCATTTTTATAACAAAATATCTGAGGCTGAGTAAAATATAAAGAAAAAAGTTTTATTTAGCTCATGATTCTGATGGCTGCAAAGTCCAAACAGCTTGGAGCTCCTCCAGTAAGAATCTCCTAGCTATATCAATCACAATGACACAGAAGCAGAAAGGAACTTGCCATGTGCAGAAAAGGCCAAGGCAGGGTATGTTTTCACTTTGTGATAACCTGTTCTTTTGGGGACTAATCCACTCACAGGAGACCTGGTCTGCTGCCTCAATCCAGCACTAATCTGTTTGTGAGGATGGAGCCCCCATGACCTAATTATTTTCCACTAAGCTCCACATCTTCAAGGTTCTATCATCTCCACATAACCAACCTTCCAGCACATGAACCCTCGGGGGACAAACCACATCCAAACCACAATACAATTTAGGTATTTTTTCTTTCTCACACTTCTGGAAATGTAAAATAGAAATGCTTCTCTAGCACCATGAACTTAATTTTATAAAGCTCATGAGTTCATATTTGGTCATTCAAAAGGCTTGGTTGCAATTTGTTTTTGCATTATCTGTAATAACATCTTTGTGAAACAAACCAGTAGTGTGTGATAAGAAGTGGCAACTCCAAAATTTATATAAGTAATGATAGCTGGGGCCACAGTATGGTGGAAGGAAGAGTTAATATGTTTAGAAGCTGTATGTGCATAAGAAGCATCCTATATTTATGATTGAAGTATTTTTTTAATTAATAAAGCATTTATGGAATGCAGATCTTTCCCCTAATTTAGACTGTTCTCCCTCATAGTCTAACTTGTATTGCTATTTTATTGCATTTGTTTTTATATTTTTATTATGTACTTAACTATCATCTGCTCAACTTTGTATCTTGTGTGTGTGAATGCTTAACAAATGTTTGTTGAACAAATAGATGACTCAGTAAGATTTTATAAACCATGAAACTACTGCCCCTGATAGTATCTAGAATCATTGAGTTCTAAGAGTTAGAAAGATTTTTCATTCCTCTATCCATAAAAGGCTTCTGAAAAATCCTGGAATCTGTGTGCAAAATGGTAAGTTTAAGTGTATTTTTCCTATGCAGAGATTCCAAAGTTTATGTCACATTCCCCAGTGGGGGGTCTATAATCCTGAAAAGATAAAGATAAGAATTACTAGTCTAAAGTATCTTCTCTATTATTACCCCTTTGTCATATATATTTACATGTATATATATAACTCCAATGACAAGAATCCCACTAGCAGATGGAATGGAGTAGGTTATTTTCATATTTTACAGTTCTAATGATACTGGGCCATAATCCTTTTCCTGCCACTTCTGATTGGCTATAGCTCCATCCTCCAGAGTCACACAGACATGTCCTGCCGAGTCACTATATTTGACAGCACTGTGTATTTTTAGATAACTGCCATAACCTATCCTATCTCTTCCTATGCAGGCTATAAATCCTCAGTTCTTCCTACCAGAGTCAAGTTCTACTCCCATTTCTACCCTGACATTCAGTGCACCCAGGACTTTGCACATGATCCAACCCTCCCAGAGCTGAGCACAGTATAAGCTTATTCTGCGCATTTTGAGATAATGAGACTAACAGTTCATCCTCTCAGGGATAGTTGTGTTACTCCACTGTCTTAGTGTTAAAACAGTTAACTAAAATCTCTGTTTTATGCATTTATTTTTCTTTACTTGTGCCACAGTTCTACCATCCATGGCCCTTCTATGCTATCCAAGCAGTGAGTTTGGGGGTTATACTGCAGAATTTTGCCAGTTTTCCTACCTTTTAAATGTAACTAATCACTGATTTGGGGTGAGGTTCTTAAGAATTCCCAGATTCTTAAGTTTTAGCCATCATTTCCTACCCCTACCTAGTTTCATACTCACTCTAGTTCAAATAGATTTCCTGCAGATTAAAACTTTAATATGAAAATTTCACTGCCCAGATTATAAAATAGACACTGCACAAGAACAGTCTAAAATATCAAGGATGAAGTTATTAAGGGGACAGACTCTAAATCCAGAATACTGAGGTTCAGATCCTGATGTTGCCACTTACTAGCTGTGTAACCTTAGACAAACCATATAATCTGTTTCCTCATTAGTAAAATAGGTAAAAAACGTATCTTCTGCATTGTAAATGTAAAGAGTCCAGAATACATTGTAAATGCTGTATAAATATGACCTATGTATGTTAATATAATTTAGCTTATGTGTGTACATAACTAATGTACATAAGCCGGGCACGGTGGTGCAATCCTATAATCCCAGCACTTAGGGAGGCTGAGACAGGAGAATTGCGAGGTCAAAGCCAGCCTCAGCAACGGCGAGGCGCTAAGCAACTCATTGAGACCCTGTGTCTACATAAAACACAAAATAGGGCTGGGGATGTGGCTCAGTGTTGAGTGCCCCTGAGTTCAATCTCCAATATCAAAAAAAAATAAAAACAAACCATAACTAATGTACATATAAATTCAGGGTTAGAAACCGTAGTTTTGTATATTTGGAAAATATCTCAAAAACTTAAAGTAGTACTATTCAGTTATTTCCTCAAATCCCATATTTAGACCAACATTTGAGAAACAGAACAAGTCCTATAAAAGTCCTTGTGCTGTAGGGTGAAAGAATTTTATAATTTATCTGCTTTTATTTTCAGCTTGATTTTCCTCTATTGTTCACATTAATTATATCTATTATTTATCTTCAAGTTGATGGACCCTGTCTTCTGTCCTCTCCATTCTATTGTTCAGCCCATCCACTAAGTCATTGTTGTTTTCTAATTCTTTCAGTTATTGTATTTTTTTCTAAAAAGTTTGGAATTCTTTATAACTTCTGTTTATTTGATGAGACTTTTTCTTTCCTGGGATTTTCTATATTTTATTATTTGTTTCAAGCATATTTATAATTGCTCATTATAGCATTTTGTGATAGTTTCTTTAAAATGCTTGTCAGGTAATTCTAATGTTTCTTATTTTTGACCCTGACTGGTTTTTTTTGTCATTCAAATTCATACCTTCCTGCTTCTTAGCCTAACAATTGATTTTCAATTAAAATCTGGACATTTGAGTATTATGAGACAAAGAGTCTCATTTAAATGTCACATTAGAAGGTGAAGAAGGGTGCCTTGTTACTGGCAGGTGAAGATGGAAATCAGGTTCTCCATTCAGCCTCATTACCATCCAGCAGCAGTGAATCTTCTGAGCCTGTACTGGGCTGCCTCTGACACTATGCTGGCTGGCAGACAAGCTAGCCTTTCTGTTCCTGAGCGCCTCTTATTGCCTCAGAAGTGTGGAAGTCTCAGCTTTGCAGTAGGAATAGGGCCTATTTATATCATGGTGTTTGGCTGGATAGAGCAGTTATTTTCTATAAGCTTTCTTTCTTGGTAGGTTGCCCTTTCCTGGTCTCTTTTCTAGAGAGAACAAGTTTTTCTTTTGTTTTGTTTGTGGGTGATTTTGCCTGTGCTCATTGGCATTTTCTGGTTGGTGCCTTCTCCAGTATCCAATCTGAGATATATGAAGAAGAAAAACTCAGAGAATTCACTGTTGTGTCCTTCCTCAGGCGCTAAGTTCCTTAGGGACCTCTCTCCACATTGTAGTCTTTTTATATTTATTTTATATTTAACATCCCGGTTTTTTACTGTTTGTAGCAGGAAGAATAGGAATAGTATGTCTGCTTCATCTTCCCAGAGCATTAGTGTACTTATGGGAGACTAACCTACTGAACTATGAGAGTAGGCCACAGATTTCCCAAAGCCCACAGGGCCGATTGATTTAACCCTGCTGCGGGGATAGCAGGTACGGTCAGTCCTTCACTGTATACCCTCACGGGTAAGAGAGGCAGCCTCTTCCAGACTAGCTCCCATGCATACCTGGGACAGCTTCCTACACGTATTACCCTTCCACTGAGCAGGAGAATCAGAATAGATCCCATCTGCCATCCTCCCTCACGCCAGCTGGCCCCATGGGCACACCTCAGTCTTAATCCAGTAACAGATCACTCATTAGGATGTGGCAAATGCAGTGGGTTCCCACTTCTGCTGCACTCCTCCTACCCAAAATCTTCCAATGTGGATTGCCAGAACCAGCTTTTCCCTCTTCACATTTTTCTTTGCTCTCCTTCCATTCTCCATTATTATCTGGCTGAGATCCAGCAAAACACAGCAAGCTTTGTTTATTATTATTAAAACACCTAGGGTTGAGGTAGCATGATTTTTTCTCCATCTTTGTTCTGAACTTCTTCTGCATCTGACATTCATAGTAACTTTCAGATATGTAGTTACTTGTCATTTGCATGTCCCTCCTTGTGTTACCTCATGTTATCTCTACAGCAGCTCTATAAAATAGCCAGTATTGTGCCCATGTTATATATTTAGACTGAAGCACAAAGCAGTCATAGAACCTGCCCCCATTGACATGATATTAGGTGCCAAAGCCCAAACTAGATAAATCTGACTTCTCAGTCAGGGCTCATTCTATGCCATAACATCTTGGCTTCTATAAAATTAAAATGATGAGAGTAGTTACCATTTGATTGCAAGGCCCTCTACAATACCTAATACCATATAAGCATATAAAGAATCTGGGGATCACAGAAACTAATCCTGAAGCCACTCAGCTAAAAACAGGGAAGGAGTTCTTGCTATGTCCTCGGCCCTCTGTTTTTCCAACTCTACATAAACTCTCTTTCAAAAACTAATTTATTCTATGGCCTTTCTTCTAACTTTCTATCTATATCAACAATACTGTTTTCATCTCCAAAATCTATTTCTTTATCTGAAGTTGCCAAGTAGAGATTTCCATTCAAATGATTTGTCATCATTTCAAGCCCCACAGGAATAAAAATGAATTCATTATCCTCATACCCTAACCAGTTCCTGCTCACACTCTCTATAGCACCAACATTCTCCCATCCACAGGGCATAAAACATTTTTGATTCATTTGTCCCCTCATTCCCCATATCCTGTCAGTCCCAAAGCCTTATGGAATGTTCCTGTGAAGCCACTCATTTTCCTTCCCATGTAGCTTCCTCTTTGTTCCATAGTTACTTATTCAAAGCCTTTGAATTGATACTTTTGGGTCAGCCTTCTTTCAGCAAAACTCACAGATTTCAAGATCACCCCTGTGTTCATCTTCAATGCCACTGTCAGACCATTCTTGCTTAACACAGCTCTATAATATTGCTTAACCTGTATATAAATCTGCAAAGATCCCAGAACTCATGGTAAAAGAGTCTAGAGTCCTGTGAATAGCTTTCAAACCCTCCCAAATATGTCTTTTCCCTGCCTGGCTAGGCAGGTGAAATGTCTCGTCACTGCTCACCCCCCAACATCACCATCCATGTCTCTTTCACTTTATCTGCCTATTTGCTCACTTCTGCCAGTTCCTACTTCGTCATGTAGATGTAAATTGCACCCTACCCCTTTCAAGAGACCAGGAGTTTGGAATCCTTGAAATCATGAAACTCCTGTTGCACATAGAGGTTGTATTATCCATCTAAGCACCTGGCTACACTGACCCGAGTTGTTTACCTCTGTTTGGTATAGGTAAACCACACATCCCAACTAGCTCAGGAGGAAGTAGGGATACAAAACACCATTCACACTCCTCTGCTCCCTGTGGCTCCTCGCAGAATTCCAAGCATAAGAGGCTAGCTCAATAAATCAGTGTGTCTTCAAGTTTTAACCTGCATTTGGTAGGTTTGTTTCCCTTGGCAGAGGACCATGGATGACCCCATATGATCCTGAAAAGCAGGCCATGTGCAGAACACATTTAGAGGAAGCTCTGATTTTTCAGAGTTGCAAAGTTCATGCCAAAGGTAGACACGACATTGGTTTTTATCTTTATGCTTGTCAACTAGATCAATAATAATTCAAATTCACACAATTTTCTATTGTCCAAGAGTTGTTTATTTCAATGAACACATAAAGCAAAGTTCTAGATATCATGAAGTACATGAGATGTTCAACAAATTCTCTGCATCCAGGAAGCATGAATTTGATCTATAACTGGTTTTATAATAAACTCATGCAGTAGATAAATTAGGAAATTCAATTTGGGGATTGGACATGAACTGTAATTCATAAGACAACCAGTAAGCATGGTCTTACAGTGAATAGTCCTCCATAAATATATAGATAATGAGGCAGAGAAATAAGGGGAAAATCATTTGGCACTTTCAGCATTGCAAAACTATTCAATGAATTTCCAAACATTTTCTTTATTTACTTATTTTATGTTGAGTATTTATGGAACTAGATCCAGTAGGTAAAAAAGGAAGAAGGTAGTTCCAGGGAGAGAATAAATAAAAGAGAAAATTTTAGATAACTTGTTTCATATTTAGGTTAATAACCCCAAATTAGATAAAATTGTAACACTCTTAAGAAGTGAGTATTACATTATGGAGTTTTCTTGCCAATGGAGAATTAGAGAAGAACCTAAAGAAGGCTACAGTTTTATGGAGAATATATTTTAAGTCGTCATTTTGAAGTTAACTATGGTTCCTATCATGGACACTGGTTTCATTAGTGTGCTTTTCACTTCTGAGAAATATGTAATAATATAATAGATACCATGTAATGTAAAAACAACAATGTAAAGTTAGTAGCACCATTCTCTTTTAGAAAGATACAAAGTATTAGCCACTTTTAATTGGATTTCTTTGCCAGACCTCTGAATATTTGAGGGTACCAGGACTTCTTGATCCCTTCATGGTCAATACTGACTCCCTTTGTGATCTCATTTCTATATCAACAACTGCCAAATGTATATTCTTAGACAAGAACATGTGCTAGCCCCATTCCTAGGCTGCCAGTTTGACTTCTCCACCTGAAAGTCTCATGGGCATATTTCAAAACTAACATTCATAAAACCACACATCTGGTTTTCCTTTAAAACCTGCTCTTTCTAAAACCTTTCCAATCCTAACTAATAGCAAGTCCATTCTTGTTTTTGCTCAGGTGAATACTCATGGCACAATCCTTCAGTCCTTTCTGTCATATCCCACTCACAATTGATTAGGATATACTGTTAGCTTCAGAATTTATAAACAGAATATATGTAGAATCCACTTTCCACCTCCTTCAATGCTATCACCCTGGTGCAAGCCACCATGATCTCTTGCTCAGATTATTGCAATGGCCTACTAATTGGTCATTCTTGTTCCACACCATCCTCATGTTAGATTCTCAATAGTGACCAATGATCCATTACACTTAACTTTAAAATTAACTCTAAACATGCTTCCTTTCTACTAAAAACTTTCCAGTGGTTTCCATTGCATTCAGAGTAGCATCCAAAGCTGTTACAAGGGCCTACAGAACCAACTCTGCCTATTGCCCTTCACCCTGCACTCATCCTTTGCCATTCTTCCCTTGCCAGCTCCACTTCACTGTCCTTTGTGCTACCTCCTGAATGTGCCAGGCACACGCACTCCAGAGCTGTCCCCTCTCCCTCAAATGATCCCAGATACCTGTACACTTGTCCTGTCACTTCCTTTAAATCTCTCTTTTAATATCACATTATCAAAGAGGCCCTCTTTGACTATCTGCCACACTTCCATTACTCTGTTTTAACTTTTTCCATAGTATTTATCAATTCTTGACAAATATTTTCTGTCCTCTATCTTCCCTCCCTCTTCTCCCTGCTTCCCCCACGCCAGTAAACATATACTTCATGGGAGACAGATTTTATCTGTTTCTTTCTTTCTTTTTTCTCTATCATATCCTTAGTGTTTAGAACAATGCCTGGCATATAATAAGGGCTCAATAAGTAACACTGTAATCACAAATTAATTAAACGATGCTATCTTGCTAAAATTGATAACAATAGTTACCTTTGGAAAGAGCAATGATCAGCTAGAAGATAAGGTATGAGTAATATTTCCTTTTCTCTGCATACCCTTTTGTGTCCTTTAAATTTTAATACCATATACATGTATTTCCTACCCTGAAAAGGATTTTTAAAATTAGGGTTAAAATGATTTTAAGAAAAACAGTTTATCTTGTTGCTTTTGCATAAACACTAAAATCAAAATTTTTTTTACAGCAATGTTATTCTGTAGCATATTGACCATGTTTTGAAACTTTGTGCTATTTACAAAATTAAATAGCACTATTTTATTTATTTATTTGTTGGTATCAGGGATTGAATTTGGGGGTACTCAACCACTGAGCCACTTCCCCAGTGCTATTTGTGTTTTATTTAGAGACAGGGTCTAACGTACAGGATTGAGATTGATTGATTGATTGATTGATTGATTGATTGGTTTTTTGGTGCCAGGGATTGAACTCAAGGGTACTTGGCTGCTGACCACATCCCAAGACCTATTTTGTGTTTTACTTAGAGACAGGGTCTCACTGAGTTGCTTAGCACCTCGCCTTAATCTGGCTTTGATCTCGTGATTCTCTTGTCTCAGCCTCCCAAAGTGCTGGGATTATAGGTGTAGGCCAGCATGCCGCCTGGCCTGGCATAAGTAGCATAATTTCTACATCTTTTGTAAGTTGAATGCTTTGTATAGTTACTGGACACAGTAAATGCTATATATATGATGGTGACTCAATATGAAAAATAAAAAGAAAATTTTGTTTGGCATTATTTTTAGGTAATCAATGGGAATTTCCAGTGATTGACACATTCCTTCACTTCTAAGGATTTACAAGTATTTGGCATAATAATTCATTCTTAGGAATGAATTCATACTAGGAATCAACATCAAATACATTGACTTACAAGGTTTAAGAATCCACCATTTCCATTTTTTAAAACATCACTTACCCATTTTAACTTTTCTGGCATCAGTCTTATTCTACAAAGATACTCAGCCTGACTTTAAAGCTGCCCAACAAACTCATCTCATCACACCTCATCACACCTCATTACCTTCATTTACTTCTCCTGGGCTCCCAGTCTCTCCTTCTGTATGTTTTAGCTTTTCCAGCTTTAAAGTCACTGCCCATTTTAACTTGTATGGGTCAAACATTAATCAAGAGGCTCCTTCCTCTTTTTTCATACACTATCACTGCTGCATCTTCCACAGGCAGTGGCCTCTCTACTTTATGTCCTTTTCTTTTCTTTGCCCTTAAATAGTATTTAAACAAACAAAACTGGTTGTCTTTCATTTTTTGACCATGTCCTTTATATTGACTTTTGTAGAGAGCATTCGTGTGTAGATACATCAATCTCTTGAACTGTCTTTTCATTGCCCTCCAAATTTCCCAGTACCTTTTACAAAGCTCCCTTAGTCACTACTGACATAATTTACAATTGTAAAATTATATCAACACTAACAAAGGCAAAGATTTTGGATTAATATTCTCTAAAGAAGCACAGAATGAGATAGATGAAAGAAAGAGAGATGTAAAGAGAAATCGTTTTATTTTCCACAGCTTTTCGGTCTGAGCAAGACATGTTCATGTTTAGTTACCCTGTGACAAGCTCAGAAAACTAACTCATGCCCTTCTGCCCTTGGAGTTTTATAATACAATGACCTTCTAGTTAAATGTTCAATAATGACTTGGGAATGAGGAAGCTGAAAAATGACACAAAAGAAAATGTTTGACTAAACTATATACTAATGTGAAACAGAAAGGTAGGTACACGTGTTCTAGGAATCTGTAACCTATATTTGGCAAAGATCCTCTTACAAAGGAGGCATTCAATAAATGTTTACTAAGTGGAATTGAACTGCAATGGTTTCTCACTTTACAGATAACAAAAACTCTCTGCAATCCATGCTACCCAGGATAGACAGTATAATGGGCAAGATAATCAACAACTCTGCCAAAAAAAATAGTCTCTGAATTAGAAGTTGATGGACAGCCTAGAAAAGAGATGGGGGCAGGAAAGGCCTCAGTTTATCTGAGGAGCGATGATTGGGGTGGGTTCCTAGAATGGTATGTTCATGAACAGAAAGTTATGCTGAAAGCCTTGATAAGATCTATTTTTCAATGTATTTTAGGGTATATAGTGTTTCTAAATTTTAGTTTAACCTAACTTGAATTCCCTATATTGAGTGGGCATGTACTATGCTTCTTGCCAGAAATCTTATTGATTGTATACAGAATCTATGTCCAGATAAATACATTGCTCTAGGTTTCCAAGCTTGTTTCTTATATGTTCTTTAATAAATTGCCAAAGAAAAATATAGTGTTTCTTCCCATTTCAAGATGAAATAAAACAAAAGATTGGGATTTACACCTTCTGAAGGGGATTATACTGGAAAAGATTCCAAATAAAAAATGTCCATACATCTATCAAACACATCCAAAAGCAAAGACAGTCAATTCAGTCTCCAAATAGAGATGATAATCAGTAATACATCATAGTTCTCTAGATTTATTACATTAAACAGAGGATGCATAAAAAATTCTCAATGCTATTTAAATGATAGACTGAGAACAGTTTTCTAGTAGCACATCACATATTAGCATTTGAAAATTACAAATTTATAAACTCTGAGGTTGAAGTAATATAAATTTGTTTTGCAATTATCAAGAAATATGTCAGATTATCCATATTCAATATTACTGGAGCAAACCACATTAGATTGATTTCTCCTGACCATTCTCTATCCTGTTCTTCATTTTCCCTTCCATGCATGAAGCAGCCATGCATGAAGTAGTCAATTAGCTAATTTCCAAAGCAGGCAATGAGTTAACTTCTTACCGTTTCATTTTGTTCAAATGTTCTATTTTAAATTCTTTCTTTAAACAAAGAGCCATTCTTCTATCCTTTTGTTATTGTATGCTCCTTTTGAATAGTTTCCAGGAATAAAATAACTTCATGAGAAAACAAAACAGTGGCTCTTAATATCTTTTGGATAGTTATTAGATGATGGCAGTGTTTCATGATTAACAAGTCTAACATGTTGTAGCCTACACATGGTATATTAAATATTTCCTTGACCATAGACATTATTTCACAAGTTCAGTGGCAACTTTAGACATTAAAAAGTGTAACTTAAGAAGACAGTGTCACTTTTTGTTGAAAATATTTCCATGCCACAAAGAGAGAAAATTAAGAATACCTGAAAATACAGTACTGATTGGGGTTTTATAGTGCAGCTTTAATGATGTTTAAAATATATATACACTTCAGGGCATTACTGAGAAACATTTTTGGAAATATTTCTTTGTAAACTTTAATTAACATCAATGTAAAAAAATAAATAACAGAATTTCTGTCCAGATGGCATGATTGATATTATTTTTCAGAAAAATTTTTCAAACATCAATATCTATGTTATGTTTTAATATTCCATCTGAAAAAGAAACAAAATCTGTTTACAGTATATCACACTCAATGATAATCAGTAATGCATCATAGTTCTCTAGATTTATTTTTAAAAGTCTATTACTAAGGGGCTGGGACTGTAGCTCAGTGGTAGAGCGCTTGCCTCGCATGCGTGAGCCCCTAGGTTCGATCCTCAGCACCACATACAAAGCAATAAAATAAAGACATTGTGTCCATCTACAACTAAAAAAAAAAAAAAGTCTATTACTAAAAGTTCTCTAGATTTGTTAAAAAAAGTCTATTACTTCTTAGCTTAATTGAGAGTCCCAAAAATTACCATTCTTAAAAATAATAATTAAGCAGCTACAGCCATACAGCTAAAAGACAACTTTTTATGAGCCCAATGTTTAATCTGTTGGCACCTTGGTCTTAGACTTCCCAGCCTCCAGTACAGTGAAAAAAGTAATTTATACTTATCAGCCAAAACTAAGTTCTTAAAATGCAAAGTAAAAGCCAGGTGTGGTGGTGTACGCCTGTAATCCCAGCACTTTGGGAGGCTGAGACAGGAGAATCGCAAGATCGAAGCCAGCCTCAGCAATGGCGAGGCACTAAGCAACTCAGTGAGACCCTGTGTCTACATAAAAAACACAAAATAGGGCTGGGGATGTGGCTCAGTGGTCAAGTACCCCTGAGTTCAATCCCTGGTACCAAATAAAATAAAATAAAATAAAATACAAAGTAAAACAGTGTGCACAATAGGCTACCTTTGGATTTTGTCTCTGATACAGTTGATGCTTCACCTTCTGATTTTGCTTATAGCAACAGAACTGTAACAAGGAAAGTGGCCCAGATCTTGTTTGGATTTTTCAAGATGTGGTTATTTATTTGGCTATTATTTCTAGCATTTAGGTCTCTTATAGCAGGCTATCCAGTCTGCTTTATAGGAAATATATGATACAAAACATTTACCAATGAGCCACTATATTAGAAATTTCTTCAAACAATAATAAACTAAAACATTTCTATATAAATAGGCATATATATATATGCTTCATTCTCCTTCTCTGCCCAAACATAGAATTTTATTTGATATTATTAGTGCATTTGTTGCACTTATAATATACTAAGCATTTTCTATGTAATAACACATTTTAGTGACTAGTATGTTAATAAACACAGGACACTTACTTTCCAGTAACCTAACCTTGCTGAACTAATGGGAGGCAGGCAATGTTTATAAAGAAATAATTTTTCTTGTAATGGATAAAAGTTCTGAATTATGAGCTGCCCTCAGCAAAGAATAATGATGACAAAAACTACCTTCATTTGTCTATTATCACCTGCCATGGTCTTTTGCCAATTATAAGAAGTTTTGCTGGTTTTTCATTTTAATAGAGAAATTGGAGAGAGGCTGGGTATCCTCTTAGACTTAACCACCCCAGTGTAACAATAAATACATGATAAATGGGATTTTCAGCATTTGAGCTTTTTTTTTCTTTTCACTTTTCTCTCCTCCATGCCCCCACCTCCTCCTCCTTTTGCTTGTATATGGTCCCCACTTTTTCTTTTCAGTTCACAATATTGGCAAATTTTGTTAAACCCATTCTCCAAACCTCCTTTCCCCAGCTCAGATCTTTTATACTAGAGCAGAGTTGAGACAACCTAAGGTACTTCACATAACCCTTGAGAGGGCGTGGCTTAAGAAAGGGGTTTCCCCAAAACAGCTGCCAAGAGCACATATGCAAGTCCCGCCCCCTTTCTTCTCCTTCGAGAGTACCCACCACCCCAGGCCTTCTAGAGCTACATTGCCAAAAACTACACAACTCCCACTCCAGCATAGCAAAGCTTTCTCAGAGAACAGAACAACATAACACCCCCTACTTCTCTCGCTGGAAACAGCGTTAACCAGGCCGGCAGCCCCAGCTCATCTGTGTGCCTCTCTTGCCTCTTTTGACCAGAATTCGCCAAAGCCCCGGGGTCCTGACAGACTCCAGTCTGCTCGGGTTGCGAGGAGGAAGTCAGGCTGAGGGAGATCGAATCCTGGGCAATTTTCAAATGCTGGGGCGGACTCAGACTGCTAGTAAACTGTCGATGGTCCACTCATCACCATCCAAACCCTCCAACCCACAGCCAGGCCCGCCGCATTTTGGGCTTCCAAGTTTCAATGTTCCCTGGATGATGGGGGACATTAGAGCAGCTAGGGTCTGAGTGAGGGCAGACAAAACTCCCAGCCCACTTGCAACGCTGTTCCTCCAGAATTAGGTACACACTCCTTAGGATTTCTTTTCCGCACGGGGTGGGGGGGCAGTGGGGGAGGGGAGTGTGGGAGGGAGCTGAGAGGAGCAGGGTGTGGCGACTCCTGGAGAGCAGGGTAGGGGAGAGTTAAAGCCACGTCCCTGCCCAGTACCGAGCCGCGTCCTGGGAAAGCACGAGAGCCGGCTGCTTTGTTGTCAGCCCCTCCTGTGGCCCGCGCGCACACTGTGCGCAAACACGCCCCAGAAAACCATCACAACCTGTCATAACGGCCCTACAGCCCTGAGCCCCTTGACAAGAGGGAGAAACTTGTACCGGGACGCACCAGCAAGTCAGGATGCTGCAGTTTGCCAGTGAGGACAATGTTTTAAACCGAAATAAAGATAATGAAATAAAAGGATCGATAGCATTCGCTCTGCCTCCGAGCCTTGGGAAAAATAAAATTGCTGTTTTCAACCAGTCCATCCACATTTGCAGTCGCCCTTGGCGGAACGGGGCTGGGATTGGTGCTAAAGGCAGAGAGCGCCGGGAAGGGGCAGAGGAGAGCTGTTAAGGGAACTGACTGGGACCTGGATACCTGACGCCATTTGCGGGGTAGCGGCGCCCTCCTGCCTTACCTGTGGATGCAGTTTCCATGGCAACGGGCGGCGGCCGGGCGGGGCCGGAGCCCAGTTCCCGCGGCGCTTCTCCCCCGGTCCCGGAGCCCAACCCCCGGCCGAGCTCCTGGGTCTGCGGCGCCGGCCTGGCCCCTTTCGGCGTCACTGCTTCGTTCTCCCCCTCCCCCAGGTCCCCGAACCACTGGGACCCGGGGCTGGCCAGAGGCAGCAGCTCGTCTTGCGGATCCGGCGGCGCGGCCATAGCTGGCGGTCCCCCGGCGTAGCGACGGCGGCTTGGCGGGGCCGAGGTGTGGTAGCTGGGCTAGCGATCGCTCCTTGCCGCTGTCCCCGCCGGGACTTTGGGCTCTGGGAGGTTGCGGAGTCTACGCGCCGCCGCCGCCGCTGCTGCAACTCGGGCCCAGGCGCTGCCTGCTGCTCTTCGCGCTTCAGCTCCTCCTCCTCCCCCCTCCTCTTCCTCCCGGCCCCGCCGCGGCCGCTGCCTGCGCTCCTCCCCTACTCCAGTCACTGATGCTGCTGCTGCTCCCCTACTCCCAAGCCTGTTATTACGCAGGTGAAAATGGCCTGCTTCAGAGCACGTCGGCCCCAGCCTGCTAATGGCAGGCCCTGATTAAAGGACGTGCCAAATCCACTTGAATCTCCCCTTCATCCGGGGAGGAATACAAAGGGAGGATCAGCAGGTAGAAACAACCCCCAGCTGCTGCTGAGTGATTAGGCAAGCTGCCCTCCCAACTCAAGAACTTAAGCTCCGACTGGTGTTCTGGGACCTAAGGCAAAGAAGGGAAGCTGGAGACCTCAGGGCCACAGTTCTGAGGGTGACCAGTGTCCGTTGTGGATGGGGACATAGGTCTGAGCGAGAAGGTGTTGGAGATGGATGTTGGTGGCAAATGGAAACAAGACAATGTGCAAGCCCGAGTTTAAATCTTGCATCTTTAAACTATTTCCAGAACGGGGCTGGAAAATAGGGGAGTACCGGAATACTCGAATGAGCTATAGGAGAAACTTTAAAAATAAATAAGTTTCCAGATCTCATTACCACCAGCCCTGAGGGCAAAAGAGGATATCAATACTTAGGACAAAAACTATCTCTTTTCAGAAACACTCAGCCAAAAACCTTACAAATTGCAAGCTGTCTGTACAGTCATTTTATGTGAGAAGTTAGACATTCCAAGAAGCTTGCTGCTCCTTCTTTCATTTGTTTCTTTAATTGGTGCCTAAATTGTTTATCAAACAATGTGATCAAAAAACTAAGGTTAAGTCCCACACAGGGTAGAGGACTAGACTCATGTGCTGCCAGTTCTCTAGAAATGGTGGGTATGGGTAGTATAGCATACTAGGAGGCTTTGTGGAATTCTGAGCCACCAAATGCATCTTGAGGATTTCATGTTTATTTGTAGATTTAAGGGCCGACTTTAGCACCATTCAGGTGCTCTTCAAATATACTACAACTAAACATCCCAGATTCAGACTAATCTTTTGTTCTACTAGAACCCTAATATTCAAAAAATGATAATAAATTAGAGAAAAAGTGTTCACTAAATACACAATAAATAATGCCAGATGCCTACAGGGATATGATGGTCACCGAATTTTACATTATTGATATATTCAAAAAGTATCTCCTACTAAGAATATGTTCATTATTTTCATTGTGATGGTAGCTTCACAGATATATATATATATATATAGATATAGATATAGATATATACAAATGTCAAAACTTATCAAATTGTCACTGTAAATATATGCGATTTATTTCATTTCTATTATACCTCCATAAAACTATAAAAAGTATCTCCTCCAAAAACAAAATTCTTGATTACCATGAATCATCGTAGTTCTTGAAATCTTTCTATAAGAAAACAAGAGCCTGCTTAAGAAATTGTTAAGATGAAAAGTTTATTCCACTGCTGTCTTTCTGTGGAACTTAATTCAGTTATGTTATCAGGAGACACTTGCAGGATTTCTTCAAATCTATTGTTTAGAATGCCTTACAGTATCAGAAAAAACAGATGAAGTTTCTCACAGTTTTATTATTAGCATACTAAGAACACAGAAAACTCTAATAATATAATATTAAGTGGATATTAGTGGGTGTGGAATATTTTAAGAATTGTTATGGTGAGGGACTCATATACAGAATAATATGGAGTATATTATTTTGTTTCTCTAAGAAGCACTAAGGGAAGTCATCATTAAAAAACTGGAATACCTATACAAGCCTCTTAGCTTCCTTAGAATCAATGCATATGGATTTTGGGGACATGATTCTAATTATTTTCTATATTTCATCAGATACTGATCAATACTCTAATTTGAGTACACATGAAGGAAATGGCCAGTAAGTGTATTTAGATTCTATTCATCAGAGGAAACTGACTATTGTGTGTTGATAAATTATTCCATTTTGCTGTGCTGAAAAGAATTGTGGTGGGCTGGGGATATAGTTCAGTGGTATAGCACTCACTTAGCATATATAAGTCCCTGGGTTTGAACCCTAGCACAGAAAAGGGGGGGCGAGAGAGGAGGATTTGGGGAGGGGGAGGAGGAGGAAGAAGAAAAAATGTTCACAGTATTTCAGTATGATCAACTTTCACAACTATCTTTTCTTACTAAGTTTCACCTTTGAATGTATACAAATTATCTGTTCAGGAAAGAAAGTTTCAGGTTTATGCTATAATTTGAAATGACCAATTTTATTTGTATTATTTTACATTTGCACCCCTCTAAACTGACAAAGCTTGACAAAATTGAAGACTTAAGGGCACAGAACAGTCAGTAACGGAGTTCCAGGGTTTATATAGTTTCTCTAAGTTACTGGGTATTGAACCCAGGAATGCTCTACCACTGAACTATATCCCAGCCCTTTTAATATTTTATTTTCACACAGGGCCTTTCCAAGTTGCTCAGACTGGCCTTGAGCTTGCAATCCTCCTGCCTAAGTCTCTTGAGTAATTAAGGTTATAGGGATGTGCCCTTATGTTTGGCTAAACTGGAAATTTTAATAGTACCTCAGCATAGGGTTTGGGGAACATTAAACAACCAACATATATTATTGAGATAATAGAACATACAAATTATTTCCAGGAAATGACTTACAATGATATAGCTCTGTCTGTGCATTTATATTTGTACAGATTAAAGTGGGTAACTGCTTCAGATATTTAAAACAAACTAGATGAGAAATGTTCAGTTATTATTGTGAATGATGATATATATATATATAGCATATATATATATATATATATATATATATATAGGCTATGGAGTATTTCTACTTGTAATCTGAAAGTCAAACTTTATATAAAGATAAATAGATTTTAAAGATTGTTTTAAGAATTTGGGTCAAACATACATACACATTTTAATTTAAAATAGCCTATTTCACAAATAACAAATAAGTCTCATTGATAAGTAATGAATGCTTGGAGAGTTGTGTTGAGAAAATGCCATGGCCATCTTCAGATTCCATAAGAAAGATTGTCTTGAAGGACAAGCAATAGCTACATTCAAGTAAATGAAGAGGGCAGGTCATGCATACCACATATTTGCCATATATGCCTTATACTTAAATGTATCAGCACCTAAGCCAAGGCCCTAAACCTTTTTAGAAGAGAATTTAATGGTAGGAACACTCTCATTGACCTGATTAAGTGTTTGAAGATGAGACCCATTCTGGTACCTCAAATTTCTCCAAAATTCTATGGGCCATGGTGTTTGGAGGCTTCATTTGTCTATGTAGCACTTAGATCATGTTGAAACATGGTTCTCACTTTTCTACAATGTGCAAAACTCTTACATTTGATAGGGAAAAGAGTTGTCCATTTTCTGCTGCAGTGAAACCATATATAGATTGAACTTAATATATAAAGGCTGCAGGCTGGTGCCCAGTACAGCAGTGGCTTCTCTAGGAGACCACTGCAGCACTCATAAATGCCACACAGCATTTTTAGAACACACTATCCTCCTTTATCAATGAGAGTGGTTGCTGTTACTTGATCTACCAGTTGAAGGAACAAAACATAGCTTCTTCTATTGTTCTCCTATAGGTATGAGAATAGGAAAGTTTATCACTTTTTTTGAACCTAACTTTTTTTCTCTATTTAATTTGTATATTTGAGTAAAACCGCAAGTAGTTTTTATATCTTTGGGCAAAAACATAAAATGAGAGATCTATAACTTGAATTACCCATGCTTTGGACACAATAGTATATCCCCATATAGATCACATTTCTCTCTCTCTCTCTCTCTCTTTCTCTCTTTCACACACACACACACACACACACACATACACACATACACACGCATGCACACAAACCTTGTAATTCACAATTTGATGAGAAATGTTATAATAATTTCAATTTATTTTATTTGTGTATATATTTATTTATTTTGGTACTAGAGATTGAACCCAGAGGTGCTTTACCATTGAGCTACGTCCCCCACCATTTCTTATTATCTCATTAAGTTGCTTAGGGCCTTGCTAAATTTCTGAGGCTGGTTTTAAACTTAAGATCCTCTTGCTTCAGCCTCCCAAGTCACTGGGATTACAGGCATGCAAGGCACCGGGATCTTTTATTTATTTGATGATTAATGAGTTTAAGAGTTTTTTTATGAGCTTCTTGGTAATTTGTATTTCCTTTTTAATAACAATTTTATTGAGTTTTAACTCACTATACAACTTAAAGTGTAGAATTCAATGGCTCTTAGTATATTCACAGAGTTGTGCAACCATCTCCAGAAGCAATTTGAAACATTTTTATCACTCCAAAAAGAAACTTCATATCCATTAGTAGTCATTCCTCATTCCACTCCCAATCCCAAATCCAGTGCTAAGACAATCACTAATCTACTATCTCCATAAAATTGCTTATTCTGAGCATTTCATGTAAATGGAGTCATTCAGCATGTGGCCTTTTGTGACTAATTTCTTTCACTTGTCACGTTTTCAAGGCTCGTCTTTGTAGTGTATATCCATATCCCATTCATTTTTATTGATGAGTAATACTCCATTCTGTGGATATACTTCACTTTGTTCATTCATTCATTAGCTGATGGATATTTAGGTTATTTCTACTTGCTGGTTATTACAAATAATGCTACTAAGAATGTTTATATACACTTTTTGTCACCATGTTTTGATTTCTTTTCGTTATGAAACAAGGATTAGGGCTGAGATGTAGCTCAGTGATAAAGTGCTTGCCTAGCATAGATAATGCCATAGGTAATGCCCTGGGACTGATCCCCAATGCCTCAAAATATTTGCTGGGTCATATGGTGGACTCCATATTTACTCACTTGAGGGCTGTTTGCTGAATCAATTGCACTATTTAGAAATCTCAGTGCTAGAACTCTCCTCCACTGGTCCAGCAGCTGGGGCAGTATAGGTCTAGGCTGAAAGCTCCCTGGATGTCTGAGCAGTCCATCAGTAGCAGTGAGGACCTCAGTGACAGATTATGATAAGAAGCAGCACAAATGAGCTGAGGCTTTGGAGTCCATCTACTTCAGCTCCTTCATAGCTTGATTGCACATTAATCCAGTCCTCCTAACAACTATTCTTCCAAAATATAAAGGTCTTCCTCTGATACCACACTCCGCTTCAATCGAACTTCACTTGACAAGGTCCTGCGAAATATTATCTAATAATCCACCCAACTTCATATCACATCCTTAGGCTACAGAAAATAATCAAATTGTTCAGACTACCCTCAAGTTTACATACAATGAAAAATTAAATAATAGATTAGATAAAAACAAGAATAGAATGAAAAGAAGCAGAAAAGCAATTGTTTCATAGCTCTCTGGCTACAGTGGAAAGTTTCTTAAGTTGGAAAGACAAGTCTGATGCACAACTCTTGAAAATTAAAAAGAAATGAAAGAAAGAATAACAAGCAGGAAAAAATAAATTTAGTGGAAAACAGCTACTTGAAATGTTATAATGTCAACATATCAGATATCCAGTTCTTGGAGGATGCTGGAAGCAATGGGGAGGTAGATGAGTCTTTGTTCCACAAAAGGGATGATTTAAAGCTGACATATAATGAGGACAATCTGGACTACCCTCCTGCTGCCCCAGAGAGTGACTCAACAGATTGACAGACTGCCCCCTTCTGCAGAGAGGCTTGACTGCCAGTGTCTGAGGTTCTATCAAGGAGGTTTTGATTGTCCTTTCTTTTTTCTAAGAAAAAGTAACTTTCAGGAGACTATTGTGATAGCTTTCATCATTGAACCTAGTAAAATGACATTGAAATTTCAAAAAAGAAATCCCATTGGTAGTGTATGAGGGTTTCAATTTCTCCATACACTCACCAACATATTATCTGGGTTTTAAAAATTATAACCATCTTAATGGGTGTGAAATATATTGTGGTTTTGATTTTCATTTCCCTGACAATTCATGATATTGAGCATCTCCCCATGTGCTTGTTGTCCTTTTGCATATTTTCTTTGGATAAATATTCTTTATATTACTAATTGTAAGAGTTTTTTACACATTCTGGATACCAATTTCTTATCAGATATAAGATTTGCAATTTTTTCCTGTTTGGTGGATTGTCTTTTTACTTAATGATGTTCTTAGTACCATATGTTTAATTTCTTATTAAATCAGTGTATATATTTTCACTTTTGTTGCTTATAGATTTGAAGTTTTATCTAAGCAAACATTACCTAATCCCAGGTCATGAGGACTTATACTTGTATTTTCTCCTAAGAGTTTTATAGCTTATGGTCTTACATTTAGGTTTTTATTTATTTATTTATGTTGAGTTCATTTGTATATATCATATGTGTAATTTTTCTTTCTTATTTTGTGAATTACCTTTTGTGTCCCAATCTTACTTTTTCAATCAGTTTTTTCCCTCTCATGCATTTTTAAATGCTCTTCATATTCTATTTTTGTCATTTTTGTTGCAAATAGTTTTCACATTTTATTGTCCAAGGATGATGAGAAAATCAATTTTCTAAAAAATTCAGAGTTCTCCTAAGTCACATGCTTAATACAGCTATCACTGAAGTCTAAGTCATTTGACTTATGATCCCCAACTTAAAAGTCTTGAAAACAGTAAAATTAATTTTTCACTTTGTACACACAACAGGAGCCTGGCTCAATAAAACTGAAGGTGAACTAAAAAGGTAGACAAAATCAGTGATCTCAACTTGCAACCAAAGTACTTAGAACCAGCATCAAGACCAATAGAGGAAAAGTACTGATGATTGGTGTATAGGTCAAAACCCTGGACAGCTCAGTGGAGGCATTGGACTTGAAAACCAGGGTTTCCCTCTAACTTCAAACTGCCATCACTGAGACACCAAATTGTTGATTGAAAGCTTGCACTTTATGGGGTTAATTTCAGTGAAAATGACTCTGGCTTTTTCATAAGGCTCCAACCTATTCTGAGGAAATGTGTCATACCATCTTCCCAGAGTCTGTAGTCTTCGTCAAGTGCCATTGCCTCATCTAGTTAGGCTAGGTCAAGGAGAAACTGAGCTGGGCATGGTGACACATGCCTGTAATCCCAGCACTTTGAGAGGCTGAGTCAGGAGAATCACAAGTTCAAAGCCAGCTTCAGCAATAGCGAGGCACTAAGCAACTCAATGAGACCCTGTTTCTAAATAAAACACAAAACAGAGCTAGGGATGTGGCTCAGTGGTCAAATACCCCTGAGTTCAATCCCTGGTACAAAAAAAAAAGGAGAAACTGTTTTATTTTCTTCCTTTCTTGGAGGTCTTTATCCATAAATATGCCTTTCCATTCAAATTTAGAGACCAGGTGAGGATCTGAAATAATACTTGGTTGAAGCTTAAGTACAGAACATCAAAGAAAAGTTAGGCAAAAAACTTGGAATGGAATCACCATTTGACCCAGTTATCCTACTCCTCAGTTTATACCCAAAGGACTTAAAATCAGCATACTACAGTGACACAGTCACATCAGTGTTTATAGCAGCTCAATTCACAATAGCTAAACTATGGAACCAACCTACATGCCCTTCAACAGATGATGAATGGATAAAGAAAATGTGGTATATATACAAAATGGAATATTACTCAGCCTTAAAGAAGAATGAAATTATGACATTTGCAGGTAAATGGATGGAGCTGGAGAATATCATGCTAAGTAAAATAAGCCAATCCCCAAAAACCAAAGGCCAAGTGTTTTCTCTGATATGCAGATGCTGATCCATAATGGGGGTAGATAGGGAAAAATGAAGAAAATTTGAATTGTGCAAAGGAGTGAAAGGGGAGGAGTAAGGGTATGGGATAAGAAGAATGGTGGAATGAGATGGACATTATACATGTATGATTATACTACCAGTGTGACTCAACACCACGTACAGCCAGAAGAAGAAGTTGTGCTCCATTTGTGTATAATGTGTCAAAATGCATTCTACTGTCATGTATAACTAATTAGAACAAAATTTAAAACAAGAAAATTAAGGTGACTATTGATAGAAAAGGGCTCAGAGGCAGGCTATAGTTATACTTCCATAATATGAAATGTAATATAATTTGACCACTGGTATCTGTTGAGTCCTATCCACTTCATTAAAATATTTGTACCAGAAACCTTGAGGATACAAAGGTGAATCAGACTCTGAGCCATTTTTCAAGATATTTATAATCAAACCACTGAAACACAGTAAATAATTGAAATCCAAATTAGAAAATCATACACACTAGGAAAAAGTCACAGGTAAAGTCCCATGTAAAATCAGAAGATGTGAAGATTACTGCCATCTGGAAAGACCAAAACCTTCATGGAAAGAGAAGCATTTGAGCTAAGCTTTGAGTGATGCAGGGTTTGTATATGAGACACTGATGAATAGAGATCATTCTGGTTTAAAGGAACAGCAAGGGCATGGCAGAGAAAAATTACAGGGCACTTATAAGGAGGGTGATTAAGTGACTTTTTCTAGAGCAAAGGGTGAGCAAAGTGAGAAATAAAAAGAGGATTGGTTGGGTTCAGATGTGAAGTACCTAGAACACCAGGATAGAATGTTTAGATTTTATGTGTGGACAAGAATTTTAAGGAAACATTTAACAGATATTATTCAAGAAAAGATAGTAGCAATTAAAATACATTGGAGGAGAAAAGACTTATGGTAGGGAGGCCAGGTATCAGGCTATTTAAATGATTTTTGATAAGGGCACTATGAAAGAAAAAACAATGATAAGAATTGGAAAACAAATATTAGAAGTATTTCAACCCAAAGAACTTGATATCTGAATAAATGTGGGAAGAGTAAAACTTTACCTACAGAAAGAGAAACTAATTGTAAAAAAAAATAATGAGTTTATGTTTGGCCATGCAGAATTTGCTGCACAGGTGAGATGCTTAGAGGAAAGTGGAAGCTGGCCACTGTAAATGTGAAGTGGTGGTCAAGGTCAAAATTGATAATTCAAATTTAGCAGTCATCTAGATGAAGAAATAATCCAAGTCATAAGATTGGATGAATCTTCCAGTGAAGACAGTAGAGAGAGAGCTGAGAAGTAGATGAAGAGTACCTTCCTAAGAAATACATATTTAAGAGTTCAAAGAAGACTGAGAAACAAAACATACAAGATGGAGGAGGAAAGTGCAACCAAGGGAGAAGTTTCAAGTGTGGGGCATGTTCAATGATGTTTAATGCCATCAAGAGCCACAAGAGCATGATGACTTACCTAAATCACTGAATTTGGCCCCTCAGAGGAAACAGCAATACTTGCTTAAAGTTAAGGGAATAAGGGAAATTGTGGTCTTTGGAAAGAGAGGAAAAAGTTAAAGGTAAAGATACAGTGGAGAAGGGGAAAGTATAGACCCAAGGAAGAGGAGATAATTAAACCAGGAGGAAAGGATGGAATCAGCACCTAATTCTCATCCAGAATGCCCATTCCCCAAAAAGAAGCAACTCCCAACTCACTCCATTTGTCCTTGCCTAATCCTAAACCATTTCATCTGGACTCATCAGAATTCTATTTGGTATGTTCCTGCCTGTTTTGGATCCTGGGCCCTGAGGGCTTCCCTGTAGACTTGAAGACTCCTTGTAGCAAATGCCTAATACTTGCCTTTTAATTTTGCCATCTAAACTAGGAAAACTTCGTACTCCACACCTGGAACAGGCTTTTGAGGGCAAGGATTAAATTTAGAATGTAGGAAATTTAATTCTTTTTCAGAGATATAAAAAAATAGAGAACACAAGGGAGATGAAGATTGAGAAACAGCTCAAGGTGGAGATGAGGGAGTTTCATATCAGATGGCTTGTAACTTTTCAGTGAAGTATGAGGCAGGGTCATTTACAAAGCAAGAAGCTGACAGGGGCAAGGTTGCATGTGAATCTAATATTTATAATTTGTATTAATTTTTCCATTTGACTCCTATTACAATTCTATCATATGTTTATACTCAGATTGGTTAGATTCTAATTCTTTAAATGGAACATTCCAACATTATCAAAAAGCTCTCTGACTGCTCTTAATCAAAGACATCTTATGCTCTTTGTGGAAGATGATAATAATTAAGGGAATGATAAACTTAACTTTCTTACACAAATCCTTTCAAGATATCTATTTCTAAAAATTATTAATGATTCCATTGGAGTTTCATGTTTAAATGACAGTAATGGTTATTTTGATTACTTTCAGATCTTGGTACACACAATTAACCAAAACAAACAGACAAAAAAAAAAAAAGAAAGAATCATGTGAGAAGTCAGGTAGGAGTTGAGACACCACCTACTAGAATATAGTATAGCAGTAAAGAACAGAGGAGAAGAGTGGCATCAGAAATCCTGGGTTCTGACTGTGACTATCCAGCCTACTCAATTACTAATAGCATCTCTGACATGAACAGAAATGCAAACTAATTGCAAGATGAGAAAATGCCATAAAAATCAAGAAGCATACAGCCACAAGCTATGATGCTCTGGGCTGGCTACAAAATGGTTAAAAAGTGCTGCCAGGAGCAGTACTGCAAGAGGTTTGTGAAGACTGATACTAGTTGATCAAGAGTTATTTTGGTCCTGTAAAATTAACTTCTTCCTGTGTGTTGTGTTGAATAACATATCATTGAGTTCTTGGATGCCTTTTTCTCACTAATTTTTTTATTTTTTTAGTTGTTCGTGGATCTTTACTTTATTCATTTTTTATTATTTGTATGTGATGCTGAGGATCGAACCCAGGGCCTCACGCATGCTAGGCAAGTGCTTTACCACTGAGCTACAGCCTCAGCCCATTTTTCTCACTAATTTGCATGTACATTTTATAAAGGTCACTGGCATAAGTATATGCTTAATATATGATGGCTGAGTAAATGAATGAATCATGAGGAGTTCCCCAAGAAAACGACATCAGTGATCCTTTAGACTAAGCAAGATTGCATCAGAATCCTTAGTACACCTTCGCCAAGGGATGCCACTCCTGCTTTTGAGTCCTGTGATATTAACCATGGTTTCCATCAGGCTCCTCCAGGTCCTGGCTTTGAATCATCCTTTTTTTCTAGATATGGAGTGGCTTAGGCTTCAATTTTCCCATCCCTGTTTGCCCTGGTTTCTCCCTCAAATGTGTTGTCATTTCTAGTAACTTGGTCTTGCCTAGTTCCACTTAAGCCTCTTTTCAAACTTATAAGTCTTTTCCCCATTTCCCAGATAAACCTGAGTCACTCTTTCCCTCAATTCCTTGGCCTCATTTTCTCTACATCCGTTGCCCACGTGGCACTTGCAGACTCTAATATTAGCCTCTTGGATTGTCATTTCATGTTCTCTCTGCTTATTAACTGCCTATGTGCAGTGAGAAGCATGACCTCCAGCCCAAGATCCTGCATTCTTAATGTATTGAAAACTGAATTCTATCACCTTCTTCTGCTGATTCTGTTATAATTTTTTCTCTTGAATTCAAAAAAAAAAATTGAAACTAAAAAAAAAATGATTCTATCCAACTTCTTGGAGTAAATCCAGATTTTAAAATCTTTGGTCTGTGTGTACACACACACACACACACACATACACACACACACATCCTCCTATTGAAGCTATAGGGGCATTCTTTAAAGGATGTAGGAGGTGGTGGCTGGGTCTGGAAGCTTCAGTGGTCAAGCCTTATATCTTGGCCTAGATTCCTCATTTCATTTAACGCACTTGGCTTGGATTGGAAGAAAGCCACATAGATAATGAGTTTCAGGACATTCTAGATAGTCAATCCATTTGGGCCACTGCAGTGAAGAGAGTTGCAATTCTGTCTGGATCATTTTGCCTTCTGACTAAAACTGATTCAATGCCCTTCACATACCAGCTTAGGTTTCCATGTAATTATTCTGACTTGGTGCCTTCCTTAGGGACCATCAGCAACTGATGCAGTTAGCCTGGCCTGTCTCCAGCTTTCTCTTCCTCTTTGCATTTAGACAGCCAGATATTTAATCATTTATAAGCTCCAAGTGGAGAAGGGGAGTGGAAAATAATTGGCTTTAGTCAATTTTGAGGGTCCTACAGAAGGACAAGTAATGAGGTCCCTACCAAAGCATGAGAGTCATCATGGAGTCACATCATGCCTGCGATGATCACCACAGTGGTCCTAACAAGTTCCACCAACCTAAGCAGCCTTGAGAACTTAAACTGGAGCTGGTAACCTGTGACCACATCTATTTCCATTTACTGACTCTGTGTTGTATGAAAAATGTTTCATGAAACCGCACGGCCATTGCCTTTTGTCTTCTATCCCAAGTACACACTATATGAAGCCCAAGACCAAATCCAAATTTATGCAGAAAAAGAAATTATAAGTTCATGTCACTGAAAGTTTTGTGAGTAGTCCTTGTTTCAGGCTCAGCAATCCCATCAGGGATTGGGATTGACCTTTATCCCTCAGATATTTTCCCTGTCATGGGGCAATGAGCATTGACAGAGGACAATATCTACCCAGTTGATTTAGTTCAGCCTGAAGAAATAGAACTATCTTTGCCAGAAGCTCTGAGAAGGATGTCCTGGGAAGGATGTCCATCCGCCCAACTTAGGGTATCATATGCATTCTTTTACAGTGGCGGGGGTTATATTGTAGGGCAAGGTGACCAACTGATTCCATTTTGCCTGGGATTCTTCCAGTTTTAAAACTAAAGGTCCTAAAAGGTGGTGGAATATGATGGTCATCATAGCCTAGCTTTATGTATGACTGCATGTATGTTGTGATTCTATATCACTTACAACCAGAGAAATGAAATGTTATCCTCCATCTGTGTACAATGAATCAAATTGCACTCTTATTTATTTGTTCTAAATAGAAATAGAACAAATAAATAAATTAAATATGGGGGAAAAAAAAAACCTAAAGGTCCTATGTCCCAGGAAACCCCTCAGCTCTAGGCAAGCAAGGAAGGTTGGTTACCCCAGGTAAGTCCAGGCTTACTTTTTCTATACAATACACCGTTCTCCACAGGAATGAGTACATTTGTTACAAGATAAAGAGATAAGAGGGGCTGAAGGAAAGGGGATATTTGCCTTTCCCATGTCATTTCCCTCTGGTATAAATGGCAAAAGCACTCACCCTGCTACCTTCCCTGCAGCCACACTGAGGCAGATTTTTTTTTCCAGATCATGTGAGCCTAACTGACTGGCACAGGTTACCAACTCAGAATATTTCATCCCCATAAAGCTCCACCAGGACCTAAGACTTCCCTTCAGGGTCCTTTGTACCCTCTTCAAGCCCTTAAGTGATCCTACTTCCTGCCCTTAATCTGACTCTTCCCTCTGTAACCTGACAGCTTGCTCACTGGCTTTTATTCCTGGGTTCACCCTGGTTCCTGACATTTGTATTTCTTTACCTCATAGTTGCTTTGATCTGCCAGGTCTTATAACACCACTGCTAGGTCACACTTGCATCTAGCCTGATATTCTCTCAGTAGGGTCTATCCGCGCTCTGCAGCTGAGGTTTGCCCAAACCTCCCTGCTCATGCAGTTCACCACTGCCCCCACCAGGAGGAATTCAACATAGCTGTCCATCAATATCCCTGCTAATTGGTGCTTAGTCATAGATATTATTTCTCTGACTTCGTACACATGTACCGTGATAATTCTATCAAGTAATATGATGGTGGCAACTAAAGTAGTGAGGTCAGAACTGACAACTTCTAAAGACTATATTTTTAAAGTTCTGCTCTCTTTCTCTCTCCTATTATTGACACTCAATAAGTTCAAACACATGGTATTTTTCAGAATTTTAAAAACCAATCTCTACTTCTACAACTAAAACAGTGAAGAAATATCTTCAATATTTTAAATTCTATCCGGAATGGAATATCTTCTAAGCCTTCAATCCTAAATTTGTTCACTCAGTCATGAATACTACACTTATCTTTTTTCTCTTCATGAACCAAATATTGTTCTAAACTTGTAGATCTGAATTTGTGTGGCTGGTGATTTTCAGGTTTCATGAGATCAAAGCCATTCTAATAATAACAGTAAGAGGTTATTTGCCTTTTTGCTCTGATCCTCTCATGAGTACCCTAGAAGCTTCAGGATTTGAGATTTTGTAATAAACTTACTGAAAAAAGTAGCATGAGAATCCAAGATGTCATCTCTTAAGTGAAATGTTAAAGAATTATTTTTAAAAATATAAATCAATGTCATGGTCTTCCCCAAAATTTTGTTCAGAAAATTTTACAAGAATACGTTATTTGGGTCAACACATAATAAGTTTATTGAAGTGACCCTTCAGCTTCAGCTTTCCTGAGTAGATTATTTTAAACTAAACAATAAATGTTTTAAATTTCTGAATTTTAACTGTGAATATAGTAAATATCAACTGATAGTGCTTACATAAACAAAAACTCTTTGGGTTCCTCAAAAATTTTTAAGAGAATGAAGGAGACCAAGAAGTTTGAGAATAGTTGTTATAAACAAAAGATTTTAATGGTTAAATTCTAAATTTAAAAACACCTAGTAAGTGTGATTTGATATTCTATAAAATCGGGTAGATAAGGATATTCTACAAATTTGGAAAGAAAAATGAATTCGAATTAAAAAAAACAAAGTTGGTATTTAAAACAAACATTCATTATGGCTGTTCATCAAAGTTCTTCTCTCACAATGTATACTTGAGTCCTTGTATTATTGTATAAATAACACTATTTATGCTTAGCAACTCATGTAAGTTGAAAGGAAAAACAACTGATGGAAAAAAAGTCTGTGACAAAATGAAACACTATTTTAAAAGCCTTGAAGAAATAAGTTTTTATATTTCATTAAATGTAGCATCCTGCTGGAAAATTCTTAAGTGGAACCTAAATCTTGAGGTATGCACAACAAGAATTGCAAATTAAATAATCCCCACAGTTGAACAATGGAAAAGCAAAAGTTGTAAGAATTAAAGAAATAAAGTGCATCTGGGGTAAGAACAAACTTCTACAACTGAAGACCACAAAAATCTCACCAGCAATCATCTCATTTATTTTATCTTCTCCATTCTCTGCTCCACCACTTTAGAAGGTGCTAATATCTTCTGCAGTTTACTTTCCCCTTTGAACTAAATCAAGGGATTGCTGAAATAGGTCTGAATGAAAATCAAAATATGATTAAATTATTTAAAATAGTTTGAAATGGGAAGAGCTATTGTGATTTCTTTAAAATCATTTTTGTTCAGTTATCTTTTTAAAATCAACCAACTTTGGTTGGTAAAAGGAAATCAGCAGTAATTCAGAGTTATTTCCTAGGTCACTGTCATGAGGAAGATTAAAAATATTTGTGTAAATTTAAAACTCAAGCTTCTTGAATGATCAAGGGGCAAGAGAACTCTGAGACCTGAGAGCAGAAGACAGATGAGACATTACTCAGTAGAGCAGAGAAGACAACAGTTTGAGGCTCAGAGGGACACAGTGAATCTTTCCCATTGATGTGGTTTTTGTTGTTGTTATTGTTTGTTTGGTTTTTTATTTTATTTTATTTTATTTTTAAAATAGCAGAATGCATTTAACTCACAGTACACATATGGAGCACAATTTTTCATTTCTTAGTTGTACAGAAGGTAGAATCACACCATTCATGTCTTCATACATGTACCTAGGGTAATGATGTCCATCTCATTCCACCATCTTTCCTACCCCATACCTCCTCTTTCCCTCCCTCCCCTCTGCCCTATCCAAAGTTCCTCCATTTCTCCCGTGCTCACCACCTCCACCCCCATTATGGATCAACATCCAGTAATCAGAGAAAACATTCAGCCTTTGGTTTTTTGGGGATTGGCTTATTTCACTTAGCATGACATTCTCCTGCTCCATCCATTTACTTGCAAATGCCATGAATTTATTTTCTTTTAATGCTGAGTAATATTCCATTGTGTGTATATACCACAGTTTCTTTATCCATTCATCTGTTGAAGGGCATCTAGTTGGTTCCACAGTTCAGCTATTGTGAATCGCGCTGCTATAAATATTGAAGTGGCTGTGTCACTGTAGTGTGTTGTTTTTAACTCTTTCGGTTACAGACCAAGGAGTAGGATAGCTGGGTCAAATCGTGATTCCATTCCAAGTTTTCTAAGGAATCTCCATACTGCTTTCCAGATTGGTTGTACCAATTTGCAGTCCCATCAGCAATGTATGAGCATGCCTTTTCTCCCACATCCTCACCAACACTTATTGTTGCTTGTATTCTTGATAATCGCCATTCTGACTGGCATGAGATGAAGTCTTAGAGTAGTTTTGATTTGCATTTCTCTAATGTCTAGAGATGTTGAGCATTTTTTCATATGTCTGTTGATTGATTGTATATCTTCTTCTGAGAGGTGTCTGTTCATCTCCTTAGCCCATTTATTGACTGGGTGGTTTGTTTTTTTGGTGTTAAGTTTTTTGAGTTCTTTCTATATCCTGGAGATCAGTGCTGTATCTGATGTGCATGTGGCAAAAATTTGCTCCCAAAATGTAGACTCTCTCTTCACCTCATTGATTTGATTATATGATGTCTTACTTACTCTCACTGGTTGCTCTCTCCCTCTCAAACAAACCAAAGGACTTCCTGTCTACTAATTAACTCATTTTATAAATTAAAACAAATAAGTCATTTTGAACATTTTACTATATCTGCTTAGATAGTTGAAGTCATGCTAAGGTGCCAAAAACCAGAACTGGAAACTCACTTATTTATCATTGGTTTCAAATATCTACAAATTTTCATAATTGGGATAGGGACAATGATACTTTTCATTGGGCTAAAAGTTAAGAATATTGATTGAGGGGAGACCAGGCTTAAGTGAGGCCTAGAACCGCCCTCAGTTCTGCACCAGAATTCCTGCCAAGCAGGGGGAGCCCAGACTAAGGCTCAGGATCACCTTCGGGGATCCCCGCAGGAACCCAACCAAGGTCAGACCCAAGACTGAGACCCAAGCGAAGGACTGCCTCCAGGGATTCCTGCAGTAGTCCTGGTCTAAGTGAGGCCCAGGACCACCCCTAGTTTCTTGCCAGAGACCCTGCCTACCAGCGGGAGCACAGGCCAAGGGCCAGGACCACCTTCAGGGACCTCCAGAGGAGCCCAGCCAAGGGTAAGCCTGAGAATGATACCCACCAATCCACTGACCCACAGGCAAACCCAGACCCAGGCAAAGGACTGCCTCCAGGGATCCCTGTGGCTGAGGCCCTGGACTGCTTCCAGTTTGGCACCAGAGCTCTTGCTGATCCGCAGAAGCCCAGGCCCAGGGACAGACCCACCATCAGGAACCCCTGAGGGAGTCCAGGCCAAGATCAGGCCTAGGACTACCCACATAGGTCTGTGTGAGAGCCCAGGCCCAGGACTGCCCCTGCACAAAGTGGGGATCCATGCTGTTGCTCCCTTCCTGTATCCATTTTGTATGCTGCAGCCATCCCCATAGTTCTTCCATGTATTAGCCTCTATCTTGGGTCAACAGACAGGGCCTGGAGGCAGCAGCCTGCCAAAGCACTGCATCTCTGATCAATCGGCCCAAAGCCATTGTAAGTCCCACCCTTTTAGCTTCATCTCTGAAAGTTTGCATCCATTTTGAGCCACTCCCACTGCCATTTGGAGTTACCTGCACTACAGTTGCCACCATCTTTAGTGGCAATAGTTTCTATCTGGGGATACCTGCTGGGGACTGGAAGTGAACTCCAAGGTGAGATACAGGTAATCTGTAGGGTCACTACAAGATTACAGGATAGAAACTACAAAACTTCAGATCAGCATTGCAAGAAAGGAAGATACATGATCAACATGAAAAAAAAAACAAGGGAAGAAGCTGCCCCAAATAAACCAAGATACTACAATAATAGAATCAATTGACAGCACAGTTGATCCTACATAATTAAAAGGATCTGTGAATTAAAGAATGACTTAAGTGAGCAAATACAGGAAAAAAGTATTACTCCAACAAAGAAATAAGAGAGCAAATAAAGGCAACCATTGATCTCCAACAAAGAGATAAGGGAGCAAATACAGGTAGCAAAAGATTACTTCAAGAAAGAGTTAGAGATTGTGAAAAAAAAACCAATCAGAAATTCTTGAAATGAAGGAAACAATAAACCAAATAAAAAACTTGATAGCATCACCAGCAGACTAGATCACTTGGAAGACAGAACCTCATATAATGAAGACAAAATATACAATCTTGTAAATAAAGTTGACCAGAGTGAAGATGTTAAGAAACCATGAACAGAACATACAAGAATTATGGGAGAGTATCAAAAGACCAAATATAAGATTTATTGGGATAGAAGAAGGCACAGAATTTTGAACCATATGAATGCACAATCTCTTCAATGAAATAGTATCAGAAAACTTCCCAAACATGAAAAATGAATTGGAAAATCAAGTACAAGAGGTTTACAGGACACCACATGTATAAAATTACAACAGATCCACACCAAGACACATTATAATGAAAATGCCCAGCATACAGAATAATAGAATTTTAAAGGCTGCAAGAGAGAGGAATCAGATTACATATAGGAAGGGACCAATTCGGATCTCAGCAGATTTTTCAACCCAGACCCTGAAAAACATCAAGCTCTGAAAGAAAATGGATGCCAACCAAGAATCTTATATCCAGCAAAATTAAGATTCAGATTTGATGATGAAATAAAAACCTTCCATGATAAACAAAAGTTAAACGAATTTACAGGAAGAAAGCCTGCACTACATAGCATTCATGGCAAAATATTCCATGAAGAGGAAATGATAACCAACAATGAAAATATACAAAGAGAGGAACTACACTAAAGGAAAGGTCAATCAAAGGAGAAACCAAGTCAAGGTAAAAACCAAAAATAAACTGAAATGACCAGGATTACAAATCTTATTTCAATAATAACCCTGAATGTGAATGGCATAAACTTATCAATTCAAAGACATAAACTGACAGACTGGATAAAAAAAAGAAGACCTAACAATATGCTGACTTCAAGAGACTCATCTCACAGGAAAAGACATCCACAGACTGAACGTAAGAGGGTGGGAAAAAAACGTATCACTCACATGGACCACATAAATAAGCAGGAGTTTCCATCCTCATAACAGATAAAGTGGACTTCAAACCAAAGTTAGTGAAAAGGGATAAAGAAGGACATTTCATACTTCTTAAGGGAATAATATATCAACAAGACATAAAAATCATAAATATCTATGCCCCAATAGGGCATATATGTGTATCAAACAAACCTTTCTTAACTACAAGAATCAAAGAGACCATAACATAATAATACTTGGTGACTTTAACACAGCTCTCTCACCACTGGATAGATCTTCCAAACAAAAACTAAACAAAAAATCTATAGAACTCAATAAAACAATAAATAATTTAGACTTAACAGACATATATAGAGTATTCCATCCATCAACGAGTGAATACACTTTTTTCTTGGCAGCACATGGATCCTGCTCCAAAATAGATCATATGTTATGCCACAAATCAAGTCTTAGTAAATACAAAAAAAAAAAAATAGAGATACTACCCTGCATCCTATCTGACCATAATGGAATAAAATTAGAAATCAATGACAGATTAAAAAATAGAAACTACTCCAACACCTGGAAACTAAATAAAACACTATTGAATGATGCATGGATAACAGAGACTTCAGGGAAGAGATAAAAAAAAATCTTAGAGGTAAATAAGAACTCCAATACAACATATCAAAATCTCTGGGACACCATGAAGGGAGTTCTAAGAGGAAAGTTCATTACATTAACCTCATTCATTAAAAGAAGAAAAAGTAAACAAATAAAGGACTTGACACTACATCTCAAAGCCCTAGAAGAAGGGGAACAAACCAACACCAAAAGAAGTAGAAGACAGGAAATAATTACAATCAGGAATGAAATTGAAACAAAAGAAACCATTCAAAAAATTGACAAAACAAAAAGCTGGTTCTCTGAAAAAAAATAAAATAAAATTGACAAACCCTTAGCAACCCTACCAAAAAGAAGAGAGAAAACCCAAGTTACTAAAATTTGTGATGAAAAAGGAAATATCACAACAGACACTACTGAAATACAGAGTATAATTAGAAACTATTTTGAGAATTTATACTCCAGTAAAATAGAAAACCCTGAAGACACTGACAAATTTCTAGAAGCATATGACCTACCCAAACTGAACCAGGAGGTCATACACAATTTAAACAGATCAATTTCAAGCAAGGAAATAGAAGATGCCATCAAAAGCCTACAAACCAAGAAAGCCTGGGACCAAAAGGATTCTCAGCCGAGTTCTACAAAACCTACAAAGAAGAACTAATATCAATACTCTTCAAACTATTTAATGAAATAGAAAAGGAGGGAACCCTTCCAAATTCATTCTATGAGGCTAGTATCATCCTGATACCAAAACCAGATAGAGACACATCAGAGCAAGAAAATTTCAGACCAATATCTCTGATGAACATAGATGCAGAAATTCTCAATAAAATTTTGGCAAATTGCATACAAGAACATTTTAAAAAAATAGTGCACCATGATCAAGTGGAGTTCATACCAGGAATTCAAGGTTGGTTCAACATATGGAAATCAATTAACGTAATCCATCACATCAATAGACTTACCCAGAATAGCCAAGCAATCCTTAGCAAGAAGAGTGAAGCAGGAGGCATCACAAAACCAGACCTTAAACTATACTACAAAGCTATAGTAACAAAAATGGCATAGTATTGGCATCAAAATGGACATGTGGACCAATGGTACAGAATAGAAGGTACAGAGACAAACCTACATAAATGCAATTATCTTATACTAGACAAAGGTGCCAAACACATACATTGGAAAAAAGATAGCCTCTTCAACAAATGGTGCTGGGAAAACTGGAAATCCATATGCTGCAAAATGAAACTAAACCCCTATCTCTCACCATGCACAAAACTCAACTCAAAGTGGATCAAGAACCTAGGAATTAGACCAGAGACCCTATGCCTAATAAAAAAAAAATAGGCCCAAATCTTCATCATGTTGGATTAGGACCTTACTTTCTTAACAAGACTCCTATAGTGCAAGAAGTAAAGTCAAGAATCAATAAATGGGATAGATTCAAACTAAAAAGCTTCTTCTCAGCAAAAGAAACAATCAATGAGGTTAATAGACAGCCTACATTCTGGAAACAAATTTTTGCCACATGCACATCAGATACAGCACTGATCTCCAGGATATAGAAAGAACTCAAAAAACTTAACACCAAAAAAACAAACCACCCAGTCAATAAATGGGCTAAGGAGATGAACAGACACCTCTCAGAAGAAGATATACAATCAATCAACAGACATATGAAAAAATGCTCAACATCTCTAGCCATTAGAGAAATGCAAATCAAAACTACTCTAAGACTTTATCTCATGCCAGTCAGAATGGAAATTATCAAGAATACAAACAACGAGAAGTGTTGGTGAGGATGTGGGGGAAAAGACACGCTCATACATTGCTGATAGGACTAAAAATTGGTACAACCAATCTGGAAAGCAGTATGAAGATTCCTTAGAAAACTTGGAATGGAAGTGCCATTTGCCCTAGCTATTTTACTCCTTGGTCTATACCCAAAGGACTTAAAAACAGCACACTACAGTGACACAGCCACTTCAATGTTTATAGCAGCTCGATTCACAATAGCTGAACTGTGGAACCAACTAGATGCCCTTCAATAGATGAATGGATAAAGAAACTATGGTGTATATACACAATGGAATATTACTCAGCAATAAAAGAATAAAATTATGGCATTTGCAGGTAAATGGATGGAGTTGAAGAATATCATGCTAAGTGAAGTAAGCCAGTCCCAAAAAACCAAATGCCAAATGTTCTCTCTGATAAGTGGATGCTGATCCATAATGAGGGAGGGGACACAGGAAGAATGAAGGAACTTTGGTCAAAGGGGAGGGAGGAGTGAGGGGTTATGGGGCCAGTAAAGATGATGGAATGAGATGGACATCATAGCCCTAGCTTCATGTATGACTGCATATATGATATGATTCTTCATCATGTACAACCAGAGAAATGAAAAGTTGTGCTCCATCTGTGCACAATGAATCAAAATGCATTTTGCTATCATGTATATGCAAGTAGAATAAATAAATTAAATTTAAAAAAATTTAAAAAGAATATTGATTGAGGGAAGAAGAGGAAACATTGATTTCTACTTTTAGTATTTATTATCAGAGAGAAGGCAAACTGGCCTTGAACAAAGGCAGAAAGAGCAGCTTTGAGTTTTTTGGATTAGCTTCCACATATCAGAAAAAACACTCTATTAATCCCTGAATATTTGCCTTAGCTTTAAGGTAGCTGTACATTTGATTAGAAATATCAAAATCTGTTTATTCAACTACTCTGTCAAAGTTATGTCTAAGACACACAAAAGCAACAAAATACTGGCCCATGCTTTCTGGCTTTTACAAATACTTACAAAGAAAAAAGTTACCTGACAAAATGGTTAAACTGCAGCAATGTGTCAAAAAGGGGCAAATGGACTCTACTAATTATTCAACACATTTTCTCTCCAGAAGAGAGCTTCACATTTAAAGAAACTCTCAATTCAGTAAGATAATATTTCTTGGACACATGACAACACCAATTCAAGAACAGTATTTAAATATGTACATGTGTGAACACAAAATTGAAAAGCGGGAATAAAAATTGTCATGACAGATGATCTGGTTATAAACCAAGTTTGTGGAAACCATTCTACCGTGGCAGAAATCCCTCTGACCATTATCTAAGCATAGCACAGTCTTGAATTCATGCAGAATCCTTTATCTCCTGAGACATTTTAAGTGACAATAGATTTGCCAATAAACTAACAAATGCCTAGGTTAATTCAATTAAAGTAGGTATAGCTTAGAGATGTGTTGTTTTACTCTGCAATGGTAATTGGTATGTTTAAGAATAGCTGGGTTACAGGCTGGGTACCACCATACCTGATAATAACCATATATTTTGAATACTTGTTGAAATTATAATATTTTATATGTCAGATTGAAAATATTGTTAAAATCATTTTCATTTGTTTCTTTTTACTTTGGCTTATGAAACATTTAAAATTACATATATAGTCCATATTTCATTTATACTAAACAGCTCTATCTAGAATATGTACAAATCTTTTAATATGGAGATCATCCATCTTCACTGATGATCAAAAAAAGATAAACAGAGACTATATCACTTCAGATTTAAGTCAGGCATAGGGTGACTATATGCCAATAGAAATTTTTATAATGAGAATGGAAAATTGTTACTATATCTTTAAAACAAAGAGATCTCAGATGAGTTGAAATATGATTTTATTTCAAGACAGAAAGTGAATTAAACAAATGCACGTTGTCTCTGAAGTGCACTAATTTAAAAACTTGCATAACTTTGATGCAAAACCCACTATCTTCTATAACTAAAATTCTTCAAAAAATATGTAAATATATGTATACAAAGACATATGAGACATTCAAATTACATATGTACATGTTAGCTTTTATTTCACATTACATAAGTGTGTGTTAGATTTTATTATATGTTGTTGCTTTCAAAGGCATGAGTGGATTTTCTATTTTTTATGTCATGCGTCTAAAGTTAGTTGCAATTTTGTGCTATGCTTGGTGTTCATCTTGTATTTGCATAGTTCAATTTTGCTTCTCAGGTCCTGGGTTTGCAGGTTGGCTCATGTAATGATCATTCTGTCATAGCTAGCACAATGTGACTGGGCACACCTAGCACTTGTCTCAGAGCTCTCTGTATTTAATAACAGTGCAGCCTCTCCTTCCCAAAACTTCTTATCAAGTGCACAGTTATATGCATTAGCCATGGTGTATAGAGCAAGTGTTTCTAGGGAGGCTAGCTCTAATTTCTAAAGATACCGTCATGTCATCTATGTATATGTGCTAAGAGGTAGGTGTGTTATAATAGTACAGAAAACTCAACTTTCCCCAAAGGGAAAAGGAATTCTTTATTCTAACTAATGAAATATTTTGGGGTAGCTTTTTTTTTTTCTTGAGTGTCAATGTACATTCAAAATTTCAACATTTGGATTATATAAAAATCAAATTTACAGAGTCAGGCTTTAGAGATTCAAGCTTAGAGTAACTGGAAAATAAGACATAAGGTATATTTATAGAGACAAAAACATCAGTTTTATCACTGAAACGTCATTGGGAAAGTATGACTGTAAATCTATGGAGAAAGGGGCTCTAACATTCTAAATTCCTATAATACCTTGCAATAGCCCACAAGAGGGAAAGTTTGGATCTCTGTAGGAGATTCACTTAGGCAAAATTGCTGCCTTCCACTTGTCTGGCACATAAACAGATGAAAATAGAAGTGAATCCCAGGGTTCTCAGTCCTGTAGTGAATTAGCTTCACCAAATCAAGATACATGGGTCAGTGAGGTATCACATCCACTCTGTTAACTTTCAAATATTTTATTGTAAAATTATTTTATTGTAAAAATGATATAGACGGGAAATAAATGAAGATGAATATATGGACTAAGGCAGCCCTGGTTTGGGACTCTGAGGATTAGAACTCACTCTACACATTGTGATGGAGAGTCACTAAAATGGACATCTACTGTGTTTCCCTTTCCAGCATTCAGTATTTCTGGGAGGAACACCTTAATTTCCCCTCATGGAATCTACCATCTTCCTCTACTATAAGAAGAAAACCTCTTACCATGCATGAGATTCTGGTGGGCCTGACCTCACCTTAGCCCAAGCCAATTGGAGCATTCTGCTGAGACCTAGACCCAAAGTAAACCCATTATCCTGAACCTTAGAACTTGTGTTGATGCTCCTAGAAAAAGATCACCCTATTTCCATCAGTGCCTGTAAGCTGGAAGAGGGCAAGCCTAGACCACCTGGAGATAACTCTCTCCAAAAGAGGAACCAATGAAAATAAACCAGTATGATGGAGACATCAAGTTCTCACATTCTGTTTGGATGAATGTTGGATATACAGCTTTGCTTAAAGTCTACTCCTGGGCATTGACCTGTTGCTTATGAAATTCAATGATTTCTTTTTAAAAAATCTCTTCTTAAACTTTTTCAAATTAGGTTTTCTTTACTTAACATCAAAATGATTTCCCAATTAATAAACTCATTGATACACACATAAAAATGTCATTCCCAGAAATCTATCACATAGGCTAAAATTATACCACAAAAGGAATCTTCTTCTGGAAGTACAATACTGTCAATAAAAGCATCTTACTGTTCAGCAATTTACTAGTTTGGGGAGAAAAAAATAGTGGAAAATTGATACTTTTATCAAGGAATTTGCATTGTTCTAAGGAAAATAAAAAGAGAAGTTTATTTCTTCTTCATTGAATCAGCTACTGGTTAGACATTGATAATTAGTAAGGGTATCTCAAATAGGATTCATTACTAAAAGCATCTAGAGACTATTTTAAAGCACTATTTTATGAAGCCAGCTTTAACCTAATGAATGATATTCTTTGAAATAATGTTCTTAGGATCTAAAAGTTCTATAAGTTACAATTGATTTTCTATTATTTTTATTTATATACATTTGATTAGTTCTTATTTGTTATACATGATAATAGAATGGATTTTGACATATTATACATATATGGAGTACAACCTCTCATTCTTCTGGTTGTACATGATGTAGAATTACATTGGTCATGTAATCATATATGCACATAGGATAGTAATGTCCAATTCATTCTACTATCTTTCCTATTCCAATTCACCCTCCCTTCACTTCATTCCCCTATGTCTAATCCAAAACACTTCTATTATTCCCTACCCCTCTCCTCACTGTGAGTTAGCATCCACATAACAGATAAATTATTTGGCCTTTGTTTTTTTGGGATTGACTTATTTCACTTACCATGATAGTCTCCAGCCATTTCCTGGCAAATGTCATTATTTCATTCTTATTTATGGCTGAGTAACATTCCATTGTGTATATATAGCACATTTTTTTTATCCATTCATTTGTTGAAGGGCACCTAGATTGGTTCCATAGTTTAGCTATTGTGGATTGAGCTGATACAAACATTGATGTGGCTGCATCACAGCAGTATGCTGATTTTAAGTCCTTGGGGTAAGTGTCAAGGAGTGAGATAATTTGGTCAAATGGTGGTTCCATTCCAAATTTTCTGAGGAATCTCCATGCTGCTTTCCAAAGTGGTTGCACCAGTTTACAGTAATGTATGAGTGTACCTTTTCCCCTACATCCTCGCCAACATTTATTGTTGCTTGTATTCTTGATAATAGCCATTTTGATTGGAATGAGATGGAATCTCAAGGAATTTTTTTGGGGGGGGGTACCAAGGATTAAACTCAGGGGTACTCAACCACTGAGCAACTGACCCATCCCTATTTTGTGTTTTATGTAGGGGCAGAGTCTCACTGAGTTGCTTAGTGCCTCGCCATTGCTGAGGCTGGCTTTGAACTTGCAATTCTCCTATATCAGCCTCCCAAAGTGCTGGATTACAGGCGTGCACCACCATGCCTGGCTTCAGTATAATTTAATTTGCATTTCTCTAATTGCTAGAGATGTTGAACATTTTTTCATATATTTGTTGACTGATGGTGTTTCTTTTTTTGTGAGGTGTCTGTTCAATTCCTTTGCCCATTTATTGATTGGATTATTTGGTTTTTCTGGTGTGAGGTTGTTTGAGTTCTTTATATATCCTGGAGATTAATGCTCTATCACAGATGCAGGTGGCAAAGATACTCTCCCATTCTGTAGGCTCTCTCTTCATGTCCTTGATTGTTTCATTTTCTGTGAAAAAGCTTTTTAGTTTGATACAATCCTATTTATTGATTCTTGATTTTACTTCTTGTGCTTAAGGAGTCTTGTTGAAGAATTCAGTTCCTAATCTGACATGATGAAGATTTGGGCCTACTTTTTCTTCTAGTAGGGATAGGCTCTCTGGTCTAATGCCTAGGTCCTTGATCCACTTTGAGTTGAGTTTTGTGCAATGTGAGAGATAGGGGTTTAATTTTATTACATATGAATTTCTAGTTATCCCAGCACCATTTGTTGAAGAGGCCATCTTTTCTCCAATGTATATTTATGGTGCCTTTGCGTAGTATGAGTTAACTGTATTTATGTGAGCCCTTCTTTGTGTCTTCTCTTCTGTAACATTGGTCTGCATGTCTGTTTTGGTGCCGATATCATGCTGTTTTTGTTACTATATCTCTGCAGAATAATTTAAGCTCTGGTATTGTGATGTCTCCTGCCTCACTTTTCTTGCTGAGGATTGCTTTGGCTATTATTGGTCTCTTATTTTTCCAAATAAATTTCATGACTGCTTTTTCTATTTCTATGAAGAACATCATCAGAATCTTCATAGCAATTTCATTAAATCTGTATAGTGCTTTTGCTAGTATAGCCATTTTGACAATGTTAATTCTGTCTCTCAAAGAGCATGGGAGATCTTTAAATCTTCTAAGGTCTTCTTCAATTTCTTTCTTTAGTGTTCTGTAGTTTTCATTGTATATTTCTTTTGTTAGATTGATTTCCAATTTTTTTTGAGGCTATTGTGAATAGGATAGTTTTCCTAATTTTTCTTGCAGTGGATTTATCATTGATATATAGGAATGCAATTAATTTATGGGTGTTAATTTTATATGCTGCTACTTTACTAAATTCTTTTTTCTAGAAGTATTCTGCTGGAATTGTGGGGGTCTTCTAAATATAGAAATATGTCAGCAAATAGGGACAGTTTGAATTCTTTTCCTATTCATATCCCTTTAATTTTTTTCTTCTGTCTAATTACTCTGTCTAGAGTTTCAAGAACAATGTTGAACCAAAAGTGTAAAGGGGGGCATCCTTGTCTTGTTTAAGTTTTAAGAGGAAATGCTTTCAATTTTTCTCCATTTAGAATTATGTTGGCCTTGGGTTTAACACATATAGCATTTGCAATGTTGAGTATGTTCCTACTAGCCCTAGTTTTTCTAGTGTTTTAAACATGAAGGAGTGCTATATTTTGGCAAATGCTTTTTCTGCATCTATTGAGATAATCATGTGATTCCTGTCTTTAAGTCTATTGATGGGATGTATTACATTTATTGATTTCAATATGTTAAACCAAACTTGCATCCTTGGGATGAACCCTACTTGATCGTAGAGCACTATCTTTTTAATATGTTTTTGTATGTGATTTGCCAGAATTTTATTGAGAATTTTTGCATCTGTGTTCATTGGGTATATTGGTCTGAAATTTTCTTTCCTTAACGTCTTTATCTGTTTTTGGTATCAGGGTGATACTAGCCTCATAGAATGAGTTTGGAAAGAGTTCTCTCCTTTTCTATTTCACTGAATAATTTGAGGGGTATTGGTGTTAATTCTTTGAAGTTCTTGTAGAATTGGCTGAGAATTAGTCTGGTCCTGGGATTTCCTTGGTTGATAGGCTTTTGATAATGTCTTCTATTTCATTGCTTGAAATTGGTGTGTTTAAATTGTGTATGTCCTCCTGATTTAGTTTGGATAGGTCATATGTCTCTGGAACTTTGTCAATGTCTTCAAGATTTTCTATTTTATTGGAGTATAAATTTTCAATATTTTCTGATTATCATCTTTTCTTTTTTCATCATGAATATTAGTGATTGCAGTTTTCTTTCTTTTTCTCTTTGTTACCGTGACTAAGGGTACATAAATTTTATTTATTCAAACAATCAACTTTTTGTTTTGTCAATTTTTTGAATTGTTTTGTTTCAATTTCATTGATTTCAGCTCTGATTTTAATTATTTCCTGTCTTCTATTTCTTTTGGTGTTGATTTGTTGTTCTTTTTCTAGGACTTTAAGATGTAAGGTTAGGGTTTTTTTTTGGCTATTTTCTATTCTTTTAATGAATGAGCTCAATGTAATGAACTTTCCTTTTCACACTGCCTTCATAGTGTCCTAGAGATTTTGATATGTTGTCACTATTCTCATTTACTTCTAAGTATTTTTAAATTTCAACCCTGACTTCTTCTGCTATCCATTGGTCATATGATAGTGTATTACTTAGCCCCCAAGTGTTAAGTAGCTTCTAATTTTTATTTTATTGTTGATTTCTAATTTTATTCCATTATGATCTGATAGAATGAAGATTATTATCTTTTTTTTTTTGTATTTGCCAATAGTTGCTTTGTGGTCTACAATATGGCCTATTTTAGAGAAGGATGTGTGTGCTGCTGAGAAGAAAGTATATTCAATCATTGATGGATGCAATACTCTATATATGTCTGTTAAGTCCAAATTATTGTTTGTATTATTTAGTTCTATAGCTTTTTTGTTTAGTTTTTGTTTGGAGGATCTCTCCAGTGGTGAGAGGTGTGTTAAAGTCACCCAGTATTATTGTGCTGTGGTCTATTTGATTTTTGAATTGAGAATTTTTTGTTAGATTTATGTAGATGCTTCATTGTTTGTGGCATAAATATTTACAATTGTTATGTCTTATTGCTGTCTAATTCCTGTCCCTCTTAATTAAGTTTGAAGTCCTCTGATATGAGGGTAGAAGTCCCTGCTTGTTTACAACATCCATGTGATTGGTATGTTTTTCCCCATACTTTCACCTTCAGTCTTTGAATGTCTTTGCCTATGAGGTTAGTCTCTTGATGACAGAAAATTGTTGGGTCTTGTTTTAGAATCCAATCTGCCAATCTTTTTCAGGAAGCCATCAGTGGAATGTGTAAGGATCTTCTTTGGGCATGGCAGCCAGGGAGGAGATAGGACTGGTATTGCAAACTTTGTGTAACATTCCTAAAGCAAAAGCCCACGCAATGCAAGTGCCCTGCCTCTTCCGCTGTGTTAGGAAGGTCTTAGTTGCATAGGGCATATCCCATTAGGAACTGAGCAGCCTACCTGTCCCCACCTTTTTCCTCATTAGCATTCCCATTAACAGGGCCATCTCTTCCATTCTCTGCCTCCTCCACAACTTCCTTCTTCTTTTTTAAGTTCTTGGTTGTGATCTCACTTCCACGATCTGATGCATTGGGTTAAAAAGGGAAGTAGAGTTCAGGGATTCTGGCAATAAAGCTGCCCGAGTCCACAGAGGTGGAGGAGGTGCTCGGCAGAGGTGGTTGCAGTGAACAGGGATCTGGACCCAGGAACAATGCAAAGATGGCTTTACAGAGCTGCCAGTCTATGTCTTTTGATTGATGAGTTTAGGCCATTTACTTTCAAGGTTATTATTGAGATGTGATTTGTATTCCTAGTATTTTGGTTTATTTATGGTTTTTAATTTATATTGGTGTCTCCTTTGTTTGATTATTTCTTTAGTATAATTGCTCCCTTTGCAGGTTTTCACTTTTTTTTTTTCATTTCATCTTCATAGACTATTTTGCTGAGAATGTTCTGTAGTGTAGGCTTTCTAACTTTTGTTTATCATAGAAAGTTTTTATTTTATCTTCAAATCAGAAGCCTTATTCACTGGGTATAGTGTCACCCATAGCCTGCGTGGGGAGGGAATAGATAACCATCAGAAGTGTGGATGGTTGGAAATAGGCTAAAAAGTAATATCAAGAAATAAAGCAAAAGATATGAAAATATTTATATTGAAAGCAGGAGCTTAATGGTTGGAAAAGACCTGATGGGTCTGATCCTAACAAAGGGAAAAAGCCCACAAATGCTTTATTTACAGTGAAACCCACCAAAGGAATTTATGGTGAGAAAGTGTTCTTCAAGGTAAACAAGAAGGCAGAGGCTGTGAGGAAGTTGGCATGATTAGGGACTTATCACTTGCACAGTAATTCTTCCTCACCCAAGCAGCTGGAGCCTTAAGGGTAGTTGGGTACACTGGTATCTCTACCTCCAAGAAGTTGTGTTTGAACCTAGGGCTGTCTAAGCCAATAAATTCCATAGTACCACAGAATTCTCTTTGAGCAGTATGTCTCCCAAGGCAATGAAGCAGTCTCAGATTGAGATTACACTGAGTTCTCCAAGGGACATGCCTCCACTTAGAGATGGCTTAGATGCACCCACAGTTCATTCATGACTTCCCATAGTATAATATTCTTGGTTGGCATCCATTTTCCTTCAGAGCTTGATATATATTGTTCCAAGACCTCCTAGCTTTAAGGGTCTGGGATGAGAAATCAGCTGAGATCAAAATTGGCTTTCCTCTAAATGTAATCTATTTTTCTCTGGCAGCCTTTAAAATTTTATCCTTATTCTGTATGTTTGGCATTGTTATCATAATGTGCCTTGGTATGAATCTATTGTGATTTTGTATATTTGGGGTCCTGTAAGCCTTTTTTGTTTGATTTTGATTTTATTCTTTAGATTTGGGAAATTTTCTGATATTATTTCATTCAAAAGATTTTGCATTCCTTTGGTTTGTATCTCCACACCTTCATCTATCCTGATAAACCTTAAATTTGTTTTTTTCATATCATCCCCTATTTCTTGGAAGTTCTGTTCATGCTCTGTTAACATCTGTTGTCTATGATCAACTTTATTTTCAAGATTACATATTTTTTCTTCATTGCCTAAAACTGACTTCCAAATGGTCTATTCTGTATGCCATGCTTTCCATTGAATTTTTAATTTGGTTTATTGATTCCTTCATTTTAAGGATTTCTGCTTGCTTTTTTCCCAGAATCTCTCTTTATTGAAGTGATTTTTATTTCACCTCTTTAATTTTCTCTCTGATTTCACTCCTCACATTGTCTTTTACTTTGCAGAAAAGTTTAGCTATGTACATTCTAAACTCCTTCTCTGACATTTCTTCCACTGTGGTGTTAATAGTTTCTATTATTGAAGTATCTTGGTTTGTTTGGGGTGATTTGTTCCTTTGTTTTTTCATGTTGTTTGTGTGTCTACCCATCTAGCAGTGTGGAGCTGAGGCAGTACAGTTTCTAACCTGTTGATTTATAGTGTCCCTGAAGGTTTCTAGTACCTCACCATTCAGGGGGAAAGAAATAATAACAGCAAACAATGCAAACAATGTATAGCCATAAGCCAAATAACTCCTACTAAGACATCTACGGTTTTGTCTCAATAAACAGAAATGATATGTTCAATTATTGCCTACAATTAAAACAGTAAGTTTGCAAAAGTGTTTATAATTTCAAAAGGTGGAAAAGAAAGAATAGAAGTGTTGTAGGATGTGATGTTTATGAGGAAGGAGGAATAAAGATAGAAGTAAAAAATTAAAGGAAGAGTGAAAGAGGGAATAATGGAGGTTGGCTGTTAGTGGGAGAAAAGGGAGAAAGAGAATCAAGGGAAATAGATGAGAGAAAAATATATATAAAGTAAAAATTTTTAAAAATTAAAAATAGAAAAAAGTAAAAATTAAAGAATATAAAACAAAACTGAAATATACTAATCAGTCATCCTAGTCCTCAATATACTAATGTATGACAAATAATTGGTTTCAAAATGGTAGAAATGTGAGAGAAAAAAAGAGTAAAAGAAAAAAAAAGATCTTGATGAAAAATTGAGCAATTTTTTCCACTGGAGTTCAAGAGATTCTCAGCTTCCCTTCTCAGCAGTTATGTGGGATTGTCTGGAGTATGATGCTTGCTCTACTCTCAGGGTGGGGTTGCTAGGATGAGAAGGTTAATCCTGGGGGCAAAACTCCTGGAAGCAGGGTTTAGGCTTAGGTATGCTCTAGTCTCTTCGTTAAATGACAATTGGAATGGAGATTTTAAATCAGTGTACCTCCAGTGCCCAGCAATTGTCAGTCCACACTGGAAAACTGCACCCCAGGAATCTCCTTTGGCTTCCAGTCATGTGGTGTAGGAGCCTGTTTTTAGCTCACTACGTTTCTTGCAGACCACAATTTCTGGTCTCTGATTCAGTCTAAATTCAATCTCTTCCACTCCTTGGCCTTTTGAATTCCCAGTCAGGCGCTTCTCTCCCAGCCAGTCTTGCAAGCAGCCAAGTAGGAAGGGGAGGGTAAAGCCAGGTGAGTTTTATTTCTTTCTTCTATTATTATTATTATTATTATTATTATATTATTTGGGTACTGAGGATTGAACTCAAGGGCATTCGACCACTGAGCCACATCCCCAGCCCTATTTTGTGTTTTATGTAGAGACAAGGTCTCTCTGAGTTGCTTAGCCTCTCGCCATTGCTGAGGCTGGCTTTGAACTCGCAATTCTCCAGTCGCAGTCCCCCAAAGTGCTGAGATTGCAGGCGTGCACCACCGTGCCCGGCTCCAGGTGAGTCTTCATGACCAGATTTCCCCTGTGTAAACCTCTTTCCATGCTTGATTTTTCTTCTGGTCACTTAGGCAAAACCTTTATCACACAGTGGGGATTTGCCCAGTTTCTTTTTTGAGCCAGACTCCAGTCTGCCAGAAATTGGCTTCTCCAAATGCTGGCCCCCACACCACAGCTGCAAAATGGTTCCTTCTGCTGTCTTCCACATGCTCTCATGAGAGATGATGGTTTCTTTCTCTTACAAGGATATTGTGCAGTCATCTTACTGTTTAGTTGGGCAGTGACTCTGATCTCTAAACTCTCTGTACTCTGACACACCTCAGTCCTCCTGAGAATGGGGACTTCTTTAATTCCCTTATTGCTTTACTGCGTTCTTGGAGGAACCATTCTGGTGCCTCCAGCTGCTGCCATGGCTGTGGCCCTGGAAATTTCTTTCTTATTATATTTAGTCTCCTTAGTCCCCAATCCGTTTTGAGTGTCCAGTATTACATTGCAGTAAAGTCCCACAATTTTGTTTATTCGCTCACCTTGCTGAAAAGCTGCCTATCCGTTTTCTTGGTTTCACTTCATGGAGCCGCCATGGAAGTGACCTCTCTATTCCGCCATCTTCCTCCATATGACAATTGATTTTAATAATCAGGTTTACAAACTGTTGTCTAGATGGAGGTGGTGGTAATTCTCATTGATAGTATTCATTCAATCAATTATTCATTAAAGCATTATTTTTAGGTTTCTGTTTTGCTACAGGCCAGCAAGTGGAATGCAGGGATGAATGATATATAGCCCTGCTTCATAAAGAGCCGCAGCCTGACCCCATGAACTCTAAAGAAGCATGAACCGTGGTCTGAATGGGAAAATTGGAAGGAAAAACGGCTAGCTTTGCTGGGATATTGAGAGAGCATTCTGAAAAAGAGGGTACAGTTGAAAAGAAGTTGTAAGAATAGGCATCAGAAGAGGGTAAAGAACCTTGAGACTTAGGGACTAGTAGATATAAAGGGGAAATGATTGTAAGGACTTGGAATATTCTGGAAGTGATGACTTTGATGTGAGTATAATATGAGGAATTCCTGCAAAATGGGGTAAGGGGATGAGGAAAGCAAAAGAGGTGATTAGGCTTTTAATTTTGTGAAATACTAAAATGTGGGATATGTTCTTGTGTGCTTCCACTGGTATGTGCATCAACCCAAACTTAACCTCTAATCTTCTTCATGAAGTCACATTCCTGCCTATCTTAAATCCCAAGGTCAATCATTATTGAATCTCCTAATACACCCCCAATCCTTCCATCCCTCTTTCACTTTGTTATGTTCATTTTGTTAAACCACACTTTGGTTAAACCCAACTCTCCCGGTCCTCTATGCTAGCACATATACAGCTGAATGTTGATGGAGATATTCACAGCCATACTGCTTGATCTCACCTTACACTGCTGATCACTCAACTAATGGCAGAGTACTGACCATAGGGCTATAGTCTGTGCTACTTGAGATCTGATCTAAAGAGCTGGCAAACTTTCTGTAAAAGTCCAAACAGAAAATATAAGTTTTGCAAGCAATACTATTTCCACTGTGTAATTATTACTCAACTCTGCCATTTTAATGCACAAATGAATGTGGCTGTATTCTAATAAAAACTTATGTTACAAAAACAGGTGGTGGGCTGGATTGGCTAAAAGGCCATAATTTGCCAACTCCTGCTCTAAGCAAAGTGTTATTTACACTTCTGTCCTTCTAATCCCTATCTTTCCTTCCCTAAGACTCAGTCATCAGAACCTCACTAAAAATGTCACCTTTTCTGAACCTCACTAAAAATGTCACCTTTTTCTGACAAAGGTGTACAGAAGCTGCATCGACACTGGGAATAAAATTTGTCATTTGCTGAATGAATGGGTTAGTTCACAAGACCTGTGCCTCCCAAAATACAAAGTTTCACCAGGGCAATAGCCAGAGGAGAGGTATGCAGCTCCAACCTGTGAGAGCTATGTTTTGGACTGTGACTTGCAAAGCCATGGGAGCTGGATAACCCAGAGTTTTGGAGGACTAACTCCTACCTCAGTGTGTCCAGAAGGTACTGAGTCAAAGATTATTCCTGAGCTTGAAAATTTAAATATTTTCCCTGTTGGGTTTATACATATTACTTTATTCTTGTTTCTTATTTTTTCCTTTTAGAATGGGAATGTCTATCCTGTACCTTTTGTTTTGCTTGGCTGATTTCTCAAGTTTACAGCCTGAGTAGAATTTGTCTTAAGATTAATCATGCCTTGAGTCTCACTTATGTCTAAATTAGTTGCTAATTAGATGAGACTTGACTTAATTGAGCTGATGCTGGACTAAATTAAGACTGTGAGGGTTATTAGAGTGGAATGACTGTATTCTGCATTTGAGAATGGCATAAATAAGGAGGGCCAGGGTTGGCACGCACTGGTCTGAATGTTTGTGTCTTCCCCAAATTCTGTATTGGAACTCTAACCTCCAAGATGCTTAGGAAGTAGACCCTTTGGGAATGAATAAGATCATGGGGGCAAAACACTGAAGAATGGGATTAGTGCTCTCATAAAAGAGTTCCAAGGGAGTTCATTCACCCATTCCCCAAGGTAAGGAAACAGAAATAAATCAGCAGTCCTTCATCTTCCTGAAAGAGGAATTTCCTCAACAGGGAAAACATCATTGAGTATTTGAGTTTTATAAATGGCAAGCTTCATATGACATTTAGTTTCCTTAAAGTGGAGTAAACAAAATTCTTTAATGAGAAAAGTTATCTGCTACTTCTTGCTTGCCTAAAGAAAATGGTCAGGCAAGATGCTATGGACATTCCAGAGGCCTAAAACAACAAATTGATCAAAATATGACATAGTTTATATAAAACTCTAAATACATAACTTGGTAAGCATACCTTCAACCAATCTTTCTTGAACACTTGTGTGACAGCCATTAAGCTAGATGCTAGAAATGCAAGGGTGAATGAGGGTTGAGTGGTTCCTATCCTCAAAGAGGGCAAGGTCTAGTAGTAGAGGCAAGCATTTATGCAAATGTTTAGCAGAGATGAGTGTAAAAGAAATACAAAATTTTAAAAAATCCACGGTACAAAAAAAAAGATATCTGCCCCTCCCTTTATTTCAGAACACTTTCCTTAGAAAATTTATAATTGTACATTTTCTGTCCTGTCAATATGTAAATCTTTTTAAAACCCAAGTTTCTCAGCAGCTTTACAACACAGGAATAACTTTTTAAAAAAAACCTTTTGTAGTTGTATATGGACAGAATGCCTTGGTTTATTTCTATATGAAGCTAAGGGATAGAACCCAGTGCCTCACACATGCTAGGCAAATGCTCTGCCACTGAGCTACAGCCACAGCCCCAGGAATAACTTTTGAGGACATGGGAGTCATCTCTTTCAAATGTAATCATCAAGAAAGATGGTACCCCCTTCTCCCAGTTTCTGTGGGACAGTAGGACCCTAACTTGCAAGTGCCTGGTTCCCAAACTGTCTCCGGTCAGGAAGATATGAGTTGTTTAATTTTCCTTTGGATTAAACCATTTCTCTAACATATATGGTCACCCCAATTAGCATGATGAACTTAATGCTCATCCTAAAGGTGTGACAAATGGTACTCATCAAGTCCTCTTACTTGAGTAGTAGTTATTGCTTATTTTGAGAGCATGTGTGACATGGGTTGTATTTGCTTGGCTACATAAAAACACAAGATTTCTTTCTGTCCTTGCAATTTCCTTGGGGGCTTGCCTGTGATACATATCACATTCTGGTTTTATGCTCATTCAATAATAGAACTGTTTTATTTTATTTCTACCTGTTTTCTGTGTAGGCAGGAGATTTTGTTTTCAATTACACTTTTCCAACAAGGTGAACAAGAATTCTCAAGTATCATTGTTAGGAGGGAAATCTGAGACAGCCATTCTGAAAAGTTATTAGATGGTACTTAGTGAAGTCAAGTATGTTTGGCCAATAATTCCATTCCTATTATACATTCTAGAGAAACTATCCTTAAGCAAATAATTATGAGGCTGTTCAGTGTTATTTAGTCAACCTAAATGCCCATCACTAGAGAAACACCAAAAAGTACAAAACATGGTTGATGTACATTATGGAATAGTGTGCAGAATATAGAAACAATGAATTAGACATACATATATAAAAAGGATAGAGCTTAAAATAGCGTGGGATAAAAAGAATAAAAATTATATCATGATACTAGTTATATAAATTAAAAATGCAGACACAAAGAACACTACTGTTTGATTTTTTAAGTATAAAGGTACAACTAAAGGTTTATAAGAAACATTAGATTTGTGCCTGTGGTTGGAGGTAGGGTATGGGAAAAAACTGGATATAAAGTAAGAGAAGGGCCTTACAAAGTCTACGATGGTTAAGGTGCTTGGACCAAGGAATAAAATCAACCTTTTAAGCCTACGGTGTAAATTTCTTCCACAAAAGAATTGGTAATCTCTCTAGTGAATTAAGACTTCTAAGCCTAACTTTAACTCACTGTCTCTCAATGTGTTGCCTTAGGGCTAAATACAAATATATCAGGAATATTGAAATAAGGTTAAATTGTATGAGACAGAGGAAGTACCTTTTACCAGTTTGGCTGCCTTTTAAGAAAATCTTGTCTATTAATTATATACCAACAAAACCATGGACAAAGACTTATATTTTTTGATAGAATCATTAGAAATATCATTCTGTTGGCCTAATTAAAAGTTTGTTTCAGAATAACTCCTAACTTTTAAAAGTGGCACTTAGTATATTCATTTCATTGGATCTTTATATTCATTGCTAGTCATTAGTAGATGGGCCTCTGTTGATATCTTTATAAGCATCATATAATTATTTCTTCCACTGCCAAAGTAAATACTGAATTGTGCTGCATTTGTGCTTTTTCATAATATATTAAATTTAAATGTGAGACAGATAATTTAATATGATAATTAGGTGGAAAGTACTCATTTGCATAAACATAAAAAATCTACAATAATATAAAAATCAAATTAGCTAACACAGTTTTCCAACTTCTGCTTCTCTAGACTTTGGGTTCTCTGGAATTAAACTTAAGGGATTACAAAGCAGAATTTTAATTAGGTATCTCCACAGTTCTCTAACGCTATGAGTGGTTTTTTTTTTCTTTTTGAGAAATAAATTTAACAACCAACCCATAAATTGTAAGTAAACAAAGTAATAGTACCTTTTTACACTGTGACATGGATATCATTAGAGAACACACCAGTGGTTCCCACAACACCTAGTAAATGTGTGATCTATGGAGAAATCTTCGTAGGACCTGCTAATGCTGTCAGAACATAAATTTTGAATGCCCCCCCCCAAAAAAAAAACCCACAATCAATCCATGAAGTCTTAATTAATAAATTTGTACAATTCAAAATTTTCTTATTTGGGCCTGCAAAGCCCATCTGTACTTTGTTAATGATTCTTTAATCCAAGTGGTAATACAGTAAGCTTGAAACTACTATTAGTGGTAAAAGATCATCCCAATTGTTTTTACATTAAGACAGCTTTACCAGCTGGGTGGCACACACCTGTAATCCCAGCAGCTCAGGAGGCTGAAGCAGAAGGATCATGAGTTCGAAGCCAGCATCAGCAACTTAGCAAGGCCCTAAACAACTCAGTGAGACTCTGTCTCTAAATAATATTAAAATAAGGGCTGGGGATATGGTTCAGTGTTCAAGAGCCCCTGAGTTCAATCCCTGGTACCAAACAAAAACAAAAAGATAGTTTTACCTTTAAATAAACAGATTTGACTTTACAAGAATTCGTCCTTGTCTAGGAGCAGGCATAGAGATATGAATGAGATGAAGTCTTATTTCACTTTGAATGATTACTTAATTTGCTTGACTTTTAGTGGCTTAATTTCCACTTTTGTTTTGTACAGACATAAAACCACATCATACAGCAATTTCAGATTGAGAAAAGGAGATCGACAAAAATGGTCACTGTTTCCATCTTCCTCTCATTGCTTTTAACTACAAGTATTCTTTGCTCCAAATAAAATCTGGAATATGTGAACAGACAATTCTCTTAAGAATTACTATGGGCAAAGGCTTTAATTCAGCAAGTCATTAGTGGTTATTAGTCTATAACTATACAGAAACTTGGATTCAACTGCTGACAAAAATTCTTGAGCTTTATTTAGAAATAACATTCTTAAAATAATTTGTTTACATGACATAAAACCTTGTGTCAGCTCTCGTCTGTCCTTTACAGTTTAGGAAAATCACAACAGATTTCTATACTTCAAAAATATACAACACAGTAGACTTTGATAATCTCCATACTCTCATCCCAAAGCAATGTGTTCCCCAAAGTGAGAAATTTAATGTAGATAATTCATCTAATTAATCTGTATTTCTTTATATAAAAGTTCAGAAATTTAAACTATTATCTTCTAATTAGTCTATATTCTAAGAGAAAAACTTCCCCAAACACAGGTCATGATGTTCAACTAGATTTTCAGAGGATAATAGTAAAAGTCAAACTATGAATCAGATCCTTTCTGGCATCAAATGAAATCCCTAAGCCACAAATATTTTAAATAACTTTTTTCTATGTGTTTGTGTTTACAGACAATATTATCGAAAACGTTAACTGAATCTCAGCAGATACATAGAATTCTTGATGGATGTTAAACAGAAATAGTTCTAAGTTCTGAACTGTTTTTCTTGAGAGAGCCATTTAAAACTAGTGAATGAGGCGGCCATCTGGTGAGAGAAAATAGCACTACAGGCACTATTTTGCATGAAGTGAACACTCTTATATAAACCCCCTGAACTTCAAAGGATAGAACAACACTTTCCCAAGAGAAACCTAACCCAAGTCACCTAACATGCCATTTAAATTCTTCTGATAGCTGTATTTTCAAAGTAGAAACAATAATTTTGGTACATTTTTATTTAATCCAATGTATCAACAATTATTATTTCAACATGTAATCAATATAGAAATTAGTGAAATAGTTTACTTTTTTCAAACTAAACCTTCAACATGAGATGCGTATTTTACAGCATATCTCAGTTTCGATTAGCTACATTTCAAATGCTTAACAGCAACACATGCTGTGGCAATGGCTTACCTCGCTAGACTGAGTGGATATAAAGAATGAGAGGACAGCTGCATTGACTTTGTCTTTTCCTAAGGCCATCCATTCATTCCTCTGCACACTCAGAAATGTCCCTCCCTTTCCCCCTTAAATTCTATTTTATTTTGCAAATATTTTTTTCTTGCCTCTTGAACATTTTGGAAAACTTAAACGGCACTTAAAAGCCTGTCCCAGAACAAGACCCTCGGAAGGCTGAAGTCTTCTCCGCAGCGCACTGGGGTTTTGGTTCGCCAGCGCGATCCTTCCATTCTGCTCGCTGGACGCACAGCAGCTTTGGGCGGTGGTCGCAGGCCGGGGAGAAAGGTCGCACTTGAGAATCGGGGCTCTTCCCTGCCGTCAGGCCGCCTTGTGACATCACAGCGCCATGGCTCTGGGGTTCAACTCAGCAAGCCTCCATGCTTCCCTATGAGTTAATTTTTTTAGCGTGAAAGAGTCAGGAATGAATGGTGGCGACAAGTAGGTCATCGCCACTTTGCCCACAACTTGTTGCTTGCCGGTTCTTGGGAGCCAGCGAACGCAGGTGAAGAGATGCGCGGTGGTACCAAGAGACAGGAGAACAAGATGCTCCCTTTCCCAGGAGCACTAGAGAGTCTTCCGGGTGGTCCCCTCCCTCTGCTGATTGGTTAGAGGTTGCCACCACGTGACTCAGACACGCGCGGGCTGCTGCTTTCCCCGCCCCCTTTACCCAGTCCCTCCACCTGAGGTCTCTGCTAGTGGAGAGTGGGTTTCCTAGGCAACCTCAGCGGGCAGTCTGTACACACCAAGCCCGGGGCTAGAGACGGTGTCGCGTCTGCTATTACAAGAGAGGAATTGCGCAGTCGAAGTAGCTCTGACCCGTCTCGGATTGCCCCGGAATCCCTCCTCTTTCTGGGATAAGGTGAGTATCTGTCACCTGGTGGCATAAGTGACTAGGGACGCCCAGGGAGTCTGCTCCACCCTCCTCTCTCTCAGCCACACCTGAAGAAAGATGCGAGTGAAGCAGCATTGAAATCTAGGGAGCCCCATAACGGTGCATTGGAAATGATAATAATAATGAGAGATAGTGACGTGGTTTTAGAGACCGTCAGGGTGACTTACATGGAGGAAGGAAGGGAGAGTGGTCCACAGTCATCTGTGCAGCTCCTTAAAGCACCGGTTTCGGTACTGGATGGGGAGAACCAAGTGCTCATTGCCCAACTTAATAATACTCATCTAGAGCAGGAAGGGAGTTTATTTGGACCATCAGTGATAATTGATGGATTCTGTTTTCTTTACATGCAAGGCAGGAAATGATTCGACCAGATAGGATTTCTACTTTGCAGAAAAGAAATTTAATTTTCTCAAAATTACTTCTTACCCAACTCTCATGACAGAAACATGGTCCTCCATAGTCTGATTATTATTATACTCTGAATGGTCATGTTAAAGTTATACCATATAGGAACCTGTGGCATAGCAAGTAATTCAAACCACTTAACAAAATTTCACTGAACACCTAGCATGTGCCAGGCATTGTGATAGGTTCATAGGTTCTTCCCTCAATGAACATGTAACTTGTGATGGAGGAAAGACCTGAAAGCATCACAATACAGTGTGAGAGGTGCTGTATTCAGAGCATGTGCCTACCTAAACCAAGTCATAAATAGAGTATACTTATATTATGACCAGAGAGAATTAGTCTTCTGAGAAGACATTTGATTAAAATTTTTAGGGATGGGTTTGGGGTTGTGGCTTAGCAGTGGAGTGCTCTCCTAGTATGTTTGAGGCACTGGGTTCAATCCTCAGCACCACATAAAAATAAATAAAAGTATTGTGTCCACCTAAAACTAAAAAAGAAAAAAATTTAAAAAAATTTTAGGGATGCATGGAATATGCTGTAGAGACAAAGAGTAAAAGACATTTTAGGGAGAGAAAACAGAATACACAAAAGTACAGAAACATCCCAGCCAACAGATGGGATGTGGTCAGGCCTTGGGGTGCTCTGTAGAGGCTGTGGTTAATGAGGAGCTTGAGAGTTAGGCAGGAGTCAGTGACTGAATAGGAGATTTACCTTTTAATGGTGTAGAGTATGGACGAAGGGCAGTGAGACAACAGGAAGCACATCCAGTCAGGTGAAGTGAAGAGGGTCTGAACTAAAGCAGAAGCAATTTAAATAGCACAGAGGGAAAAAATGTATATACATTCATGAGGTACGCGCATAAGGGTTTAAAGAGTGAATAAGCCTGGAGAAAAAGTTGAGGATAAGTTCCAGGTTTCTGACTTGGATGATAAGAGAGGTGTCTCTTATCCAGAGAATGCATACATTAGGAGAAACATACTAATTGGAAAATATAATTAGCCAGTTTTGGACAAACTGATTCTGACATGTTTGTGTCACATCTAGATGGAGTTTTCCATGCAGGCAGTCAGACTTATTACCCAAGAAAAAAAGACAATAAAGATTAGTAATTTTTCACTGAGAACACAACAATCGATTTGAAAAGTAGGTTTGAAATAAGTGGAGAGCAACCAAGGAGAAAAAAAAAATCAAAGGAACAAATAAGAGAGTCATCAGCATTGCCAAATGCCATGTCAAGGCAAAGTTGAGAGTTGAAATATGTCCAGTGTCTTTGGCAATTAGAACATTATTATTGACGTTGTTAAAATAGAGAAGGAGAAGGAGAAGAATTAGAGGCAGGATTAAAAGGAAGAGGAGGAGGAGCAGGAGGAAGAGGAGAAGCAGCAGCGGTTTCAGGAGAAGAAGAAGAAACTGCAGCAGCTTCTGCAGCAGCTGCAGCTGCAGTAGAATGAAGTGTCTTCAGTTAGTTTGTAATGAGTATTGAATGGAGGTAATGAAGTGTTGCTAATGATTACCTAGAAACTTTTCTGTGAAAAATATCTAAAAGTTACTCATAAAAGAATACAGGATAGGAGGGACTTTTTTAAAGATAGGAGACCCTGTCTATACACAGAGGGAAAAGATCTTAGAATAAATGAGAAAGATGAAAATTTAACAATGCAATATTATGAAAGAGAAGATGGGATCAGTGCATAAGAAGAGAGAGATTGGATCAGGAGATAATGAAAAATACTTTTAAGACTGGAGTCATAGTGGGGAAAGTACATATTTAGATGGAAAAAGAATTAAAGGGAAGGAGCTGGGGCTATGGCTCAGCGGTTGAGCGCTTGCCTTGCATACGTGAGGCACTGGGTTCAATCCTTAGCACCACATAAAATAAATAAAGATATTGTGTTCATCTACAATTAAAATATTTTAAAAAATCTAAAAAAAAAAAAGAATTGAAGGGAATGTACATCTGATGATATCACTGTTCTCCATGAAGATGCAGATAAGATCATCTTTTGAGAGAGACCCTGAGTAGAGGTTTAGAATAGTTAATAAATAATGAATCTTAGATCTTTAGCCTACTCCCCTAGAAGAGGAAATTAACAAGGAAAATAAAGGGGCTAGGGTTGTGGCTCAGTGGTAGAGCACTTGCCTAGCATGTGTCAGGCACTGGGTTCGATTCTCAGCACACATATAAATAAATACAATAAAGGTCCATCAACTACTAAAAAAATTTTTTTTAAAGTCAGACTTTAAAAAAATAAAATTAAATAAATAAAAACAACTATTGCCGAAGATTCCGTTGTAGAGGCCATACAGTTGCAGTGACTTCAACTCCATACTGGTTTAATCCAAACTGGAGAAGAGTTGTGATTAGATCAATACAAGATTTGTGTTTTGAAGGGTTAAAGCACTAGAAGCCCCGGGTGACTTCTGGTTCCCTGGGGGAACTATAGATGACCTTTAACCTCTTAGATGAGCAAGCCCCAAAACAGCCTTCCCAAATTGCAGGAGAGGAGCCATGCTGGCCAATAGGACATTTACCTCCTGATGGAATCATAAACTTCATCTGGAAAGCCTGAGTACATTCATGACCGGACAAAGTACATGAAGCTTATAAACACCAAGAAGGTCTAGGCTCCAATTTATACATAGTTTTGCAAAACATAGCATTTGGGGGTTTCAAATTAAAATTTTTTGCCATTTAATGAATTAGAACAAGTCTTTTTCTCTAAAACTTAATAAAGAGAAATAAAGATGAAATGAGAGGTAATGAGCATATTTGTATACCAAGAAAACGTCTCCTCGAATAGACAGAGAGCTATACCTTGTTGTAGTGGAGACTCAATACTGTAAAGATGGACCTTCTCTCTATATTAACCTTTATAATGCAATCTCAATCAAAACCCAGCTTAATTTAAAAAAAAATAAAATAACCATAAACCTTATTTAGAAAAGTAAATATGAAAGAACAGCAGGGAAATTTCTTAAAAAAGAATCCATGATGAGAATTTATAAGTCAGAGTAGTTAAAATAGATTGATATAGTAGAAGAGTTGAGAGTGTTAAGTAAGAGCACAGATTAGAAAGTACAAAATTAGGACAAGCATATGTGATCATTAAAGTATACCCAAGGAAACAGTTTAATTCCTTCTGGAACAGACACCTTGGACATAGACTAGATCACTTGGATCCCTGTTTGGTGACTTGGGAGGGTCTGAGGTCAGGTTTGCATGGTGGTGGGCAGCTAGGCTTTCCTTTACTGCTCACACACAGGGGCTCAAAATGGGGGCTTCTCTCCTGATGAGTAGAAGGGCTCTAAAAGCCTCCTTTACTTGGTGTACCATCCAAATAAACTTAGGGAAAATTGTGGCCTGCATCTGTATTTGGGCCTTTGGTGAGAGTATCTTTCATGTTCCTTACAAAGTGCTGCTTTGCTTAGCCACTCCTGCAACTTGCGCTGCAACATCTCGGGGTTGTCCAAAAATGAGATAAAGACGCAGTTGCCAGGGGAGGAATGAGCAGCATTTCCTTCCATGTAGATCTGTCTTCTAACCACTCTCATCACCTCCATTGCTACTACTCAACTCCAACTGACATTTTCTCTAACTTAGGTTGTTACAATTGCTCCTTGACTAGTCTGCTTGCTTCTACCTCTGTAGTCTATATTCAACAAAGGAGCTAGAAGGATTCTTTTTAGTACTTAATACTGTTCATGTTTTCTATCTCCTCAAAGTCCTCATACAGCTCTCCATTTTATTCATTAGAAAATCCAGTGTTCACAAGGACCCACAAGATAGCACATGATCTGGTCCCCAAATATCTCTCTGATCTCACATCCATTTTTCTCATTGTGCTCCAGCCACATGATTTTTCTTGCTCTCTGCAGGCATGCCAAGTTCACTTTCACTCCTGTATTTAGCATTTGCTCTTCCCTCATCCTGGATGCACTGTCCCCGGATTCCCTCATGGCTCACACTCCTTTATTTATATCAGTTCTTTTCCCTGATTCCCCCTTCTCAAAGAATTCTTCTCTTTCCTCAACCCTTTCAGTGTACCTATTAGACCTCAATACTAGTGAGTGAATAATCACAGTGTCTAGTGTATTTTGATGATTTTTAGTGTATTTTTCTTTTTTTTAATATTTATTTTTTAGTTGTAGGCGGACAGAATATCTTTATTTTATTTTTATGTGGTGCTGAGGATCGAACCCAGTGCCTCATGTGTGCTAGGCGAGCACGCTACCACTGCGCCATAACCCCAACCCCTAGTGTATTTTTCTTTGTGGTGCTAGCTAGGGTCCTGTTTCCTCCTATTTGACTCAGCGTCTTTGTCTATTTTGTGCTGCTGTAATGAAGCAGCACAACACACAGCTACCTTTATGTATGACCCACAGCTACCTTTTCACTAACCACTGCTACTCTGAGTTTAAGGACATTTTTAGAATAGTTTTGTGAAACTTTTCCTCCTGGTACCTTGAATTTTGTCCTGTCTGGTTTGCATTAACGACATTTCTCTCAATCTGATGCCATCCACATCATTCTTAAAAGACCTTTATCAGTATTTCTGCAACTGATGCTCTTTTCCTACCATGACTGTCCTTTTTCTCCTTCCTCATTTTCCTCCTCCTCCTTCTTTTCTTTTCTCCAACCATTGTAGTGGGATTTGAGGAGGGAAGTTAGGTAAATACAGGACTCAAGTTACCATCTTTTTTCTTAAAAATTTAATTTATGCATGTACTGCATATGTATACAAATTTTATGCAACTGAGCATATAAGTTGTGGTTTTAAATATATGTTTAAGTATAAATTTTTAAAAGCATAACATACATCTTAGACATTTATTTTTTTCTCAAAGTGAGTGTATCCCATCATCCAGCAACCAGAACAAAAATGTAGCATCAGCAACATGCTAGAAGCCCTTCTTTTGCCTCTTCCTAGTCACTCATCCCTGAAAGATAATCATTATCCTGTCTTCTAATTCTATATTTTATTTTCACATATTTTATGAATATTTGAAATTCTGAGTCATGTAGTGTGTGCTCGTTGCATGTATATGTGTTCTTTTGCTCCACATTTTTCTGTAAGAATCATCCCCATTGTATATGACAATAATTGTTTCTTTGTCATTCCACCCTCTCTAGGTATAAACCCAAAAGAAATGTATGGTTATATCCCACATAACAAAATATTCAGAGAAGCACTATAGCCCCCAACTGAAAAGAGTCCAAATATGTACCAATAATAGAATGAATAAAACCATGGTGTACACCCACAGTTTATAATACTAAACATTTTTTGAGTGTCATTTTTTTTCTTTTCCATTTTTGCCTAAATCAATCCTAACTTTTCATTCCTCTTCTAGCCACATCAGCTTTTACCTGCATCCAAGGTAACTTACCCTAACAACTTAGCAAGTATATTCCACATTTTCTTCTTACATAATCACACAGACACAGAATCTTACACACAAACACACATATCTATGGGGGAGTTATTATTATAACAGGTAAGATTATAATATATCTATACATAGTTTTCTATATTTTGTCTGTCATGTCATAATATTAAAAATAAGATTTCTATACTTTTTAGATAATGAATGTCTAGAATTATATAATGAAATGTTAAAAACTATGACAATGGGGTTAAATTTTATTAAAATAATTTAAGTATTAATTGCTTCACATCATCTATAATGAAGTTGTTGAATTAATTTTAATAAATAACCATACCGGGTAAGCTCTCTAAGTACACTTAAAGAACTGTGCTCAGTTTGAGGCACCATAGTTTAATAAGAAGGATAAGTGGGGACTATTCAAAAGAAACAAACAGGAATATCTAGAGAAGGAACTAAAAGACTTGAACTGGGAGCAAGATAAGGGTGTAGATGAAAGATGACTATTTTCTTCAAGTATTGAAGATTCATTATACAGAAGAAAAATTATACTTGTTTTATTTGAACTAAGGATAGTATGACAATGAAAGGAGAGGAGTTATGGAGAGAAAGAATTAAATTCAGAATAAAAAGTGAATTTCTAACAGAAAACTTAAGAGATCAAATAGACTGTCTTGGTGCCCAGAGAGATTCTTGTTAACATACTATGTAAAGATGCAAGTCAGGGTGGGTGGTTCAACTTAAGTAACTTTAAGGTCCTTTTCAGTTTGGAATGGCATGACCCTAATATTCATTTCAACTTTTCATTTTCCTTAATAGATACATTATTATGACCATTATTTTTAATGGAAGATGATTGAAAGTGAAAACCTACATCAAGAAGAAATAATTAAAGAACTGGTGAGTCAAAGCCAAATTTCTTTGGAACAACACTTGCAAGAATATGAAAAGGGACTTTTTTATGCTCTTTTCTGGACATGGAAGGATTATCTAGTGATTTCTTCTTTAATATGACTTTTGGAAGAACAGAAAAAACACATATGTGGTACAACTTACTTTCTTGTGAGAGATATAGAAATTGCACCAGTGCAATCAATAATTTGTAATTTCAAATGGCAAAAATCATTTTTATTATTTAAAATAGATAATAGTTCAATTTCTTTTTTTTAAACAGTGTTTGTGCAATGGTTTATCTTATGAGATGGTTGGAAAAGAAGGATCAAATGCTACAAAACTGGAGATGTTTTTCTCAGGGTATCCCCGGATAGTTGGATTATCATTATTTCCTAATTTAACAAGTCTTACAATTGTTGCTCAAGATATAAAAGAAATTTCAGGGTTAGAGACTTGTTTACAGCTTAAAGAACTTTGGATTGCTGAGTGCTGCGTCGAGGTAAGTTTAAATACATAATCTTATAATGGAGTATCTTACACTGAATTCTTGACTTTGGAACAATAATTCATTGAAATATATGATAAGGCATAGCACAAAACAGGTAAGTGGGCAAAAGATAGAAACTGATTTTCACAAAGGAAAAGTTAGAAATAAGTAATTAAAGCATAAACGTATTTTTACTTTTTGTTTATCAAATCAAATCAAATCAAAGCCAGCATTGCTTAATAGTAAAATTGGGTTTTTTACACACTATTGGTTAGACATCAATTTTGAAATACCATATTTTAAAACATCAAAAGCCACACACTTTTTTTAGCTCAGAAATCCTGTTTTTAAGATTGTGGCCTAGAGAAGTAACTCGACAGCAGAAAACAAATGTATGCCTGAAGCTATTTGTTGCAGTATTATTGGTAGTAGCTAAAAATTTGGAATGTAAATATTCCACACAGAGTATTTTTTAAGAAAATTATTATAAACTTCATGAAATATTTTATAATTATTGTATATTACAATTTAAAGATTATAAAAACATTTTATTTGGTCTTCAAATTATCAAATTATATATACACTATGATTATAATTATAAAATAGAGTTGATTAAAAATTTAAAGAAACATACAAAATTAAATGAAATTGCATTTAGATGGAGTAATTATATGTCTTTTCTTTTAAAAACTTAGTTCATTGTATTGGATATCAATTTTGCAATAAAATGTTATTTTTAAGAAAAAATGTACTTAGAAACTTACTTTATTGGAAGGCTTAATGGCAAAGCATAACCTAATACAATTCAATTCCATTTTTAACAGAAAATTGGAGGTCTTCAAGAATGTAAAAATTTGGAAAAATTGTATTTATATTATAATAAAATTTCTAAAATAGAAAATTTAGACAAATTAATCAAATTGCAAGTCCTTTGGCTGAACCACAACATGATTAAAAATATTGAGGTAAGATAATTTCAAGGACTCTATGTATAACCAGTTACCCCTATAGAGTGTAAACCACAATGTCTAAGATCAGATTATGGTTAGGGACCACAATATTTATCATTGTATAATTATTATGATTAAAATAACTAAGATGAACATAGCATTTTATAACGCATGGAGGGCTTCATATACATCATTGTCATTACTTCTCGCAACAGACCTGAGAGGTAAAATGATGTTGTTATTTGAAGATCTTTTAAAAAAAGGTTTAGAGAAGTTATATAACTTGCCTTAGATTATGAACATGTTGTATAATGTGTTCTTATTCCACCCATTCCTCCTCTTTGGTCTTCACTCCCCTTCTTGTTCCCTCTTACAGTAATTTTCTCCAGGTTCCAATATGGAGAAACAAAGATGGCTTCATTGAGACACCCATTCCCCTCTGTGCTTGTGAAGTACACAGCACCCAGTAAACTTACTAGATTGATCAGAGATGACTTGGAAATGAAGATTTTAATGTTTTTTTTTTTTCTAAATAACATGTTGTCTAAATTTTCAGGGCTTACAAACTTTGAAGAATTTAAATGACCTCAACCTTGCAGGAAATCTAATAAGCATCATTGGTATGTATTGTTTCATTTGGAATTTGAGATAATACTACAACAGTTATTTATCATTACATGTATATGGGTAGATTTATACATAAACATGTATTTGGGTAGATTTCTTTCTTTTAGATGTAGATTTTTTGTATAATATCTTTTCATAGTATTTCTTATGTTTATAGAATGTGAAATATTAGCTATTAATGTTACCATAAATCTTGCTGATATGCAGGAAATGATAGCCATATATAACTCAGATATGATATGAAAAGGAGGTAAAACAAGAAATTTGATTTTTCTTTTATTTTGTTAAATTAAAGGTCGGTGTCTTGACATCAATGAACAACTGGAGAAGCTAAACCTTTCTGGTAACCAAATATATTCTTTCAAGGTATGTTTAGGTGGAATAATTTGTTTTTACTTATCAACCTGAATCGTAAACCATATTGTTACTGAAAATTGACTAAATAGTTCCTTTTAAAGGAATAAGTTCATTATTTCAGGTTATCTGTTACTTTAGGGTATTTCAGAGTCATCTGATTAAATTGACTTTATGATCTGACACTATTAAAACCAAACAAGTAACTCTTTACTTGACTTTTAGGGTGTCATTTTTTCTTAATTTTCTCCCAGTCTTTCTGGGATCTCATCTTCTCCTAGCATGTAAAAATGTACTATCCCTAATCTGTCCTGGAATCTTCTCTTATTTGTACCTGCACTCATTCTCTAAATAATCCTCATGACTTTAAATATCTTTTGTCTATTGGTTACTCCTAAATTGATACCTCTACTTTTCCTGATAACTCCCTAGAATTATCCTAGCCCAAATTGATTTCCCCTCCACTAAACCTTCTGCAGGCTTCCCCACTTCTCTAAATGGCATTTCCATTCTTCCAGTAACTTAAGCCAGAATCCTTATATCCATTTTTTATTCCTTTTATTCCTTCATATCCCACATCTAATCCATCAGTGAATTCCATTGGCTCCCCTTTCAGAATATATCCAGAGTCTGACTATTTCTTATTATGTACATCACTGTCAACATAGTTAAGGACACCATCATCTCTAACCTGCATTATTGAGAGAAAAAAAAATCTAACATCGCTTTCTCTGTTTTCCTCTCTTCCTTACTATCAGTCTCTTTTCCACACAGTATCCTGATGAAGCCTTTAAAAATATGCCAGATGAAATCACTCTTCTGCTCATAATTCTCCTTTGGCTTCTCATCTCTTTCATAGAATCAGACAGTCCTTACAATGGCCCATAGAACTTCACAAAACCTAGTTGTTATCTTACCCACAACTGTGTCTCTAACCACAGCTTCTAGAATTATCCCATTTGTTTATTCTCTTCCAGCCATATTGGTCTCACCATTCTCTGAATATACCTAGCACACTCACCTTTGGCCTTTGCACTTGAAGTGTTCCTTCCCAATGTACCTGTATGCCTCATTCCCTTTTTTCTTTTCGATCTTTATTCAAATATTATGTCCTTAGTGATGTCTTTCCTGCTTGATATAGATAAGATAGCAACAAGCCTCACTACTCTTTCCAGCCTACAGCACTTCATATCACACTTTTCAATTTTATTTTTCATCTTGGCACATCCCTTGCTAGAATAAAAGCTCCATGTGTACAGGAACTTTGCCTGTTCTGCTCACTGCTTATCTACTATGCTTAAAAAAGTGCTGTACATGTAGTAAATCTTAGTAAACATTTGTCAGGAACCTGAATGCTTGCTTGGGGTTGTGGCTCAGTGGTAGAGCACTTGCCTTACATGCCTTAGGCACTGGCTTTGATCCTCAGCACCACATAAATAAATAAAAATAAAGAAAGCAAAAATAAATAAATAAAAATTACACATTAAAAAAAAAAGAACATAATCCCAGCACTTTGGGAGGCTGAGACAGGAGAATCACGAGTTCAAAGCCAGCCTCAGCAATGGTGACGCGCTAAGCAACTCAGTGAGACTCTATCTCTACATAAAACACAAAATATGGCTGGGGATATGGCTCAGTGGTTGAGTACCCTTGAGTTCAATTCCTGGTACCAAAAGAAAAAAAAAACATGAATGCCAGAGAAACAAACAAATATAGGGATGTTTATTGCATATAATGTGGGTTTATATATGTAGCATTTGTAATTTTGACAGTGAGCATATTCAAGGTGCATATTCAAATACTTTCTATGGAAAATATTGGATAAAGATGAGAAGGAAATAATTTTGGATTGATCAGTATTAAAATAGGCATTCTTTTACTCAGAAAAATGCAAGACTCCAAGAAGCTACAAAATAAAGCAGAATAAGTGCCTTAAAGAGAAATTTATATACAATTTTATTTTATTAGACAAATCCCAGAGGAAATACTTGTTATGAACCTAAAATTCTATTAGGGCCAACAGAATTTTAATAGGCATTGTAGGTGGCTTTTCTGGGCAGCAGAGTTTGGGCATTCTAAGAGAGGAAGAACAATACACACAAAGGTGTGGAGGTAAAAATACAAGGGGTATGTTTGAATAACATCAGCATTGTCATTTGACCAAAGTATAGTGTACATATAAAAATACTAGAAGTTGGGGCTGGGGTTGTGGCTCAGTGGTAGAGCACTTGCCTAGCATGCATGAGGCACTGGGTTCAATCCTCAGCACCACATAAAAATAAAGGTGTTGTGTCCATCTACCAAAAAAAATACTAGAAGTTAAGATTAGAAAGGTCAACTGGATCTTGATATGGTCTGTATGCTATAGGCAACAGAGAGTTTTTGATCAAGGAAGTGATATAATCAGAGATGATCATTAGGGATCATAATCTGAAATAAGTGCTTGTTTTGATGCAGCAGAAAATAGAAAAGCCAGTTAGGAAATTTTAGAACTCATCTAAATGAGAGATTGTAGACAGCCCAAAGCAAAAACCAGAAAAAAGAAGAAAGAAAAAAAGTGGAAGAAAAAGAGGAGGAGAAGGGAGAAGGGAGAGAAGGAAGAGGAAGAACAGAGAGAAGAGAAAGTGAGAGATAAGAGAGACCTTATGTTTGTTGAACTTGCAGCATTTGTCACCTAGTAGAATGTGAGAAGAAAGAGAGTGCAAAATGGATCTGTGATTATAGTACTGAGCATGCTCAAGAAATACTTGTCATGTATAGCTCAAGAAATATTTGTCATAGGATCCCACATATAACAAGTATTTCCTCTGGAATTTAATGAATAAAATAAAATTTTATTTAAATTTCTTTTTAGGGTACTTACTCTGCTTTATTTTGTAGCTTCTTGGGATTGTCTTGTATTTTTTTCTCTGAGTAAAAGAATGTCGATTTTAATACTGATCAATTCAAAATTATTTCCGACTCATCTTTATCTAAAATTTTATAGTGGCTAGTTTGGGATGAAAAAGAATGTACTTGATTCTGATATGTCAAGTTCAGTGTACTAGTGTAATAATCAAATGAAGAGCTTGTGTAAGTGGTTGGAAATGAGGGGCTGAAATTCAAAATTGGAGGCGGTTCCAAGATGGCGGCCTAGGCGGACGCTGTGGTCAGTCTCTCCAGAGTCAGAGGTTGAAGTTGTGGAAATACCATCTCCCAGCCAGCTTCTGGACATCATCATACAGCTACCCAGGCAGGAATTTCACTTGCGCAAGTAAGCAGGGCCACCAGCCAGCAGCCATTGCCACAAGCAGAGTGACTTCAGCAGCAAGCGGCGGCGGAACTCAGCCGCGGCGGCTCAGCCCAGGGCTCGCCCCAGGCGGGGCCTGCTTCTACAGGGGTACCTGGCTCCAACGCCCACCCAACCAGGCAGGGCCCCTAGCAGTTGCTCCCGTGGACACACGGCCCCAGCCGCTAGCCACTTGGGTGCCCAAATTCAGGGTAAGAGTCGCTCCAGAGACCCCAGCAGAGACAGCCCGCCGCACTTCCGCTCCAGAGCTCC